>JACWFO010000271.1:0-29674 GCA_019775505.1 Leucosporidium yakuticum
AAACAACGCCGGGAAGAAGGTCATCATGGCCGCGACCCCCAAAGGGCCGCCAAATTCGTACTCGTGGTGCACTCCATCAGGGTCGACGATTTTGGTGGTAGTTGGTTGAGGTGCAGAGGAGCCTACAGCGCGCGTGGAAGTGGCTGAAGTGGCCATGTTGAACGAGAACCGAGGGCAAACAAGAGAAAGCGAAACGCGTTGGAAGCGCGAAGGGAGAGAGAGAGAGAGCTGTAGGAGAGCAAGAGAGGGTGAGATGTGGTCTGAGGTAGAGGTAAAGAGACAACTCACCCTCTTTGGTACAAACGGATCCAAGCGAGCACAAGCAGCGAGAGGCAGCAGAAACGGCGAGGCGGGGAGAAGGGAGAAGCGAAGCTCAGCCAGGCGGGGAGTTTAAAGCAGGTCGGCGGAGCTGCGGACGGCTCTGCTTCCTACCAAATCACCTCGTCATTCACTTTCAACCGCGCGTGTAGGACGTTCGACCCGTCTAGACTCTCTGCTCTGCTCCACAACAGCTCCACAGCTCGAAAGGACCGCGCTGCTACCGCTGGACGTGTGCGCGAGCTCTCGTAGAGTCGGCTCAACATGTTTGAGCAGGATGTAGCAGGTGAGCAGTCAGCTTGCAACGCTCTCAAAAGCTGTAGCTAACCGCAACTCTGCTACAGGCCTGATCAAGGCGCTCCGAGCGAACAAGAATGACGAAGCAGCGGTCGTCCAGCGAGCGCTCGACGAGACGCGCAAGGAGATCAAGAGCAAGGATGTGGAGGTCAAGGCGGCAGCTGTGCTCAAACTGGTCTACGTGAGCTGCGCTGTACTGCTCTCTGAAGCTCAGCAGACGAGCTGACGCTTGCACCTCCAGCTCGAGATGCTGGGCCACTCCATTTCCTTCGCTTCGTTTGCGATCGTGGAGTGCATGACGAGCACCAAGTACCACATCAAGTCGATTGGTTACCTCGCTGCTTCGCAATGCTTCGACAAGGAGACCGAAGTGGCCGTCCTCGTCGTCAACCTCGTCAAGAAGGTGCGTCTCCTCGGCTTCGGTGTAGGGAAGCAGCTCACCCTTTCCAATCTCGCTCGCAGGACCTACTTCAACCTCCCACCCCTCTATTCTCCAGCTCTCCGTCATCCCTTACCGTCGCCCACCTCTCGTCGACCCTCTCCGCCGTCTCGCTCCTCCTCACCCCTTCCCTCGCTCGCGATCTCGCACCCGATCTTCTCTCGCTTCTCTCACACTCGCGAGCCGCCGTACGGAAACAGACCGTGCTCGTCATGTGGCGAGTGGTTCGGAGTTGGCCAGGCGTCAAGGAGCTCGGAACCGGTCGAGAGGAAAGGGGGGAGGATCCGTGGATTGAACGGCTGAGGGAAAGGCTGGGAGATGAGGACCTCGGAGTCGTATCGGCCACCGTCAATCTCATCTGCGAGATGGCGAGGAAGGACCCGAGGAAGTACCTGCCGCTGGCGCCCGAGCTGTTCGAGCTGCTCACCGCTTCGACGAACAACTGGATGCTCATCAAGATCATCAAACTTGTAAGTTGCTCTCTTGTGCGATCTACGTCTCGCTGAGCTCGTCGTTTCGTCCACAGTTCGCCGTTCTCACGCCCGAGGAACCACGACTCGTTCGCAAGCTCGTTCCACCATTGACCGAGCTCATCGAGACGACTCCCGCCATGTCGCTCCTCTACGAGTGCATCCAAACCTCCATCGTCGGTGGCATGCTCAACGGTCGCGATGGAGAGGCTCTCGCTACTACCTGCGTCGACAAGCTCAAGAGCTTCCTCGAGGACGTCGATCAGAACCGTGAGCTCCTTCACATCGACCGGTCAGCTGCAGTAGACTGACTCGCTTCGCCGATAGTACGCTACATCGCTCTCGTCGCTCTCGTCAAGATCCTCCCTACGCACCCTCACCTCGTCGCTACCCACTACGACACCATCCTCAGCTGCGTTGACGACCCCGATATGTCGATTCGCATGCGCGCGCTCGACCTCGTTGAAGGCATGGTGAGTACCAACCCTGCTTCGAAGCATCACGTGAGCTGACCTCCTTCAAATAGGTCGATCGCCGAAGCCTTCAACCCATCGTCCAGCGCCTCATGAGCCACCTCCGTCCCTCCTCCTCTTCCGCCGCCAACTCAACCTCCGCCGCCGCCGCCTCCCTTCTCCAAGCTCAGCAATCCTCCGATGGCGCAGCAGCAGCGGCCCCCACCGCCGTCCTCAGCACCTCCTACCGCACCTCCCTCGTCGCCCTCATCCTTCGAATGTGCTCCTCCGACACCTACGCCAACGTCGCCAACTTCAATTGGTACATTGACACTCTCGTCGAGCTGTCGTACATCTCGCTATCGATCGCGTTGGATCCGGCGGCGGCGCAGAGTGCGGGAGCCTCGCTCGGAGTCAAGTTGAGGGATCAACTCGTCGACGTTGCGGCAAGGGTCAAGTCTATTCGTCCTTATGCGGTCAAGAAGATGGCTTCGCTGCTCGGAGACGAGGACTTCTTGGAGAATGGCGAGGGAGCAGATGTGTCGGAGGTGCTGGGAGCGGCAGCTTGGATCTGCGGCGAGTACTGCCGGTGAGCTTGTTTGATCTTCCAGCGTCTATTCGATCCCACTCACTCTTCTTTGTCTCTTACAGAGAACTGCAAGACCCTCGACCCGTCATCGCCTCCCTCTTCGGTACCTCGACCACGACCTCCCTCCCTCCTCGCATTCTCTCCCTCTACCTCCACAACGGCGTCAAAATCTACTCGCAATGGCTCTCCGCTCTCGCCGAGAACTGGGAAGAGTCGTCACTCGACCAGATTCGCTCCATCTCGACCGCTCTCGAGGGTCAGCTCGCCTCGTGCGCTTCGAGCGCCGATGTCGAGCTACAGGAGCGAGCAGCCGAACTAGGTGGCCTGCTCGAGCTCGTGCGCAAGGGTTTGGACGCACCGCGACCGGTGAGGAGGACCGATAGCGGAGGAGGATTCGGCTCGGAAAGTCTCGATCCTTACGACCCGGAAGCGGAGGAGCAAGGCGGTTTCGGCGGTAGCCAGCAGGAGGGTCAGCTCCCTCCAGCATCACTCATGCTCCTCGATCCTCTCTTCTCTTCGCATGAGCTCAACCCCGTCAACCCCAAGGCGCAGAGTCTGGTCGCCGTGCCCGAAGGACTTGACCTCGACGCCGTACTCGTGCCCAAGTCGGCGGCGGCGCGGCGTGAGGAAGCTGAGGGTAGTGAGGATGAAGGAGAGGTTGATGGGTTTGGCAGGAGAATTGGTGGAGCAGTGGGGAGGGAGAGGGATGTGCCGCTGGGCGAGGAGAAGCGGAGGAAGAAGGGCAAGGGCGTAAAGAAGAGCGGTGGGGGCAAGCGGAGGGTTGTTGAGGAGGAGGATCCTGAAGAGCTCGCAAGGGTGAGCCTCACGACTCCGCTATCGACTCGATGGAGCTTGAGCTGACCTGCTCTCCCTTCGCAGCTCAAAGCCGAACGACTCGAACGGCAACGAGACGACCCTTACTACGTCGGCTCGTCAGCAGCACCACCATCCACCATCGACGACGTTGACTCTATCCCCATCGTCCAGCTCGACCTCAACTTTGCCGCCCCTTCAGCTCAGCGCCCACCCTCGCCGCCGCCGAGAGAACCTACGCCTCCGCCGGTGCACATTGACGTCGATGGAGAGATGCCGGACGGGTTTGAGCTGGCGCCGCCGGTGGCAGAGAGTAAGGAGAGCAGCGGTGGAGAAGAGGAGAGCAAGGAGGTAGCGGTTGAGACCAAAGCGGCCGAGGGAGCGGTCACGAAGGTCGTCAAGAAGAAGCGGAAGGAGCCCGGGGCGGTCAAGAAGAAGAAGAGCAAGGCGGTCAAGGAGGAGGATATGTAGTTGAACAGGTGACGCCTACTGATATACAGGGCAGTCCCAGCTTAATAGCCCTCGCGAGAGCGTCGAGTGCGAATCGCTGGCTGGGCCGCGCAAAGGGGGCCGAAGGGCCTCGGAGAACGAAGCTCGTTGCGCAGCGGATTGAGGCAAAGTGCAATCAATTCTGCTGAAACAGGTAAAGCCTGGGGTTCCGCATCGCAAACTTGGCGACATGACAAGCTCAAGATTCCGCCGGCTCGAAGTTGGAACCGCGGCCGGATGAGGAAGGCTGGTCGACTTCGAGCTTTCATCTCGACGTCTCGACTTGTTCGCTGCCTTGTTCCTCGATATCGTTCGAATCTCGACGTTTGGACCTTATGATATGATGCTCTAGTGCCCCTTGAGGCCCTGCGCATTCGCTCGCACACGAGCCAGAGCCTGCAAAGCCTTCCTAAAGGCAGCGACGACCGATGGCGACGAGAGGGCTCTCGCTGGCATCGCTTTGCCCTTCCTCTTTTCCCTTAGTGCTTGGTCGTTCGTCTCGGTTTCTCTTTCTCACCCTCAGTCTCTCTTTTCTCTTTCACCTCTTCCCTGCGTGCGTTGCCGGTCAGCCATGCTTTTCAAGTCGGCTCTCCCTTTCGTCGCGGCGTTCGCGGCTCTCGCGACCGCTGTCGAGGCGAAGACGCCTTTTATGGATCACCACTACGAGTCACACTCACCCGCCCGCCCCCTAACCTCCTCCGCCAACACTGCACCCTTCCTCAAACACCAACCTCACCAGAAGCGCTTGCTCTGCTCGCTGCTCGGCCTCTTCTGCGGAACCGACTACAGTTCTGATGTGAGCATTTTGAGCTCGGGCTATCTGGAACCTTTTGTGGTGGAGAACGCATCGGGGAAGCTGACCACCCTCGACTTGTAGGTCAACAACTGTGGCTCGTCCGGCAAGAAGTGCACGACCAGCTGGTTGAACGGCTCCGGCGCGCAGTGCGTGAACGGAGTTTGTGGCGCGGCCAGCTGTAACGCTGGATATGCTTTCAGCTGGACTGCTAGCAAGTGCACCAACATTCTTACCGACGCCGCCAACTGGTACGTCTTTCCCCCATCGCCGAGCGTCGGAGGGCGGTGGCGCTGACCTTTCGGCCATGCTCTCTTATAGCGGTTCGGTCGGAAACGTCTGCGCGACCTCGTTTGCGCTCACCCAGGGCTGCTCGGCCGGCTCGTGCATCGCTACCTCTTGCCAGACCGGCTACACCCTCGCCGGCGGCATTTGCACCAAGACGATCAACGTTCTCACCGACATGAGCAACTGGTGAGATCTCAGCTCGCGCTCACTCACTCGACGCAAAAGCTAATCATTTTCTTACTTTCCACAGCGGTGCAATCGGCAACGTTTGCTCTGGTAGCTACTCGAACGGAGTCGGCTCGGTCTGCTCGCTCGGAGTTTGCCAACCCTTGGCGTGCAACCTCGGATACGCCTTCGACTACTCGACCAAGCAGTGCCGAAACATCTACAGCGATACCTCGAACTGGTGAGCACCTTCCTGTAGGCTATTCGGTCGAGCTCGGCGCTGACTCGGCGTTCTCGTGCTCGCAGTGGAGCCGTTGGAACCGCCTGCGCCTTCCCTCACGGTACCGGATCCTGCGTCTCAGGAATCTGTGTTCTCACCGGCTGCAACTCCGGCTACTACAACATCCTCGGCACCTGCATCAGCTACAACCTTCAAACCGACGAGAACAACTGCGGAGCGGTCGGCGCCAAGTGCAGCTTCACCAACGGCTACGGCATTTGCTCGGCTGGAGTCTGCACCTTCACCCAGTGCTTGACCGGCTACGCCCTCAGCGGCAACAAGTGCAACGCCGTCGACACTCGCTCGGACGTGAACAACTGTGGCTCCATCGGCAACAAGTGCCAGTCGTCGTATCTCAACGGAGGAGCTGGACAGTGCATCGGAGGTCTTTGCTTCGCCTCTTGCTCGGGTGGATACACCTGGGATCCCACCTTCCTCTTCTGTGTACGTTTTCGCAGATCTCGGCGTTTCCTTTTCGCTCTCGGCTGACTTTCCTTCGCCTCCTACAGCGTCAAACCTCGAGCGATCTCCTCAACTGCGGTGCCATCGGCAATGTTTGCTCGCCTACCGGCTCCCTCGCCGCCATGTGCGCCAGCGGAACCTGCTACGCCACCGCCTGCCTCTCGGGCTACTCGCTCATCTCGGGATCCTGCACCAAGATTGACACCACCTCGGATGGTGAGTTGGCTCGAAACTACTTCAAAAAGAAATTTGCTGACTTTTCTGCTCTCAGTGAACAACTGTGGAGCCCTCGGCCGCGTCTGCACCTTCCTCCCCGCCGGCGCTACTGGAATCTGCTCCAACTCGCAGTGCAAGATCACCGCCTGCCCCACCAAGTACGCCCTCAACGCCGCCGGTATCTGTGTCGCTTCCGCCGTCTCCCAGCGCGCTCGCGTCAAGAAGGCCACCATCGTCAAGCCCACACTTTGCCCCGCTGGCGAGACGGCCTGCCCCATCGCCAACTCTGCCTCGTTCGAGATGGCCGTCAACCACCACTTCAGCGCTCCCAAGAACGAGTACTCGGGTATCATGTCGGGCGACGGAGGATGTGAGTCGCCTTTCTTCGCTTCGAAATCTCGGCGCCGAATCGTTCCCTGACCCTTCGCCTCCTCCTCAGACGAGTGCCTCGACACCACCCAAGCTCTCGAGTCGTGTGGAGGCTGCGCCTCAACTGGCGAGGGACAAGACTGCACCAAGATCCCTCAGTGAGCCTTTCTCGCTCTTCGAAACGATCGCCGAGCTTTCGCTGACCTCGCTCTCCCTCTCGTCTCTCAGTGCTGGAGGAGTCGGCTGCGACGCTGGAGTCTGCCACGTCTTCTCTTGCTCGGCAGGGTTCCACCCCAACCTCGCCGGCACCAAGTGTGTAAAGGCGGCGGCTCACGTCCCAGGAGGAAGGAACGCCAGTCGTCGCGCCGCTCGTCGTCGGCATTTGAGCCACGCTCATGGTCACCACGGAGCTATCCACTCATAGTCACCGGTGCTTGGTGGCTCTCCTTCCCTTCTCGTCGTTCCCCATTTGCATGGACTTTGTCAGTCTACACCTTGTCTGTTCTTTTTAGAAGCGCCTTTTCGCTATTCCCCCAGCCCCCCATCTGTAGCCCATCTGTCACTTCCCCCCTTCTGCATTTCATCATCCGAACACCACCTTCGAGTGCGCAGCGAGAAGCGAAGCGAATGAATCCAAGTCGAGCAAACGCCGGAGAAGAGTGCGAAGAATCGGTGGTGGCTCCGCGCGCTCGCTGCTCTTAAGGACTCGAGAGCGATAATGCGGCACAGAGATTGACAATCGAGAAAACCTTAAACTACACCCTCACTCCCTAAGCCTCGTTAACAAACACACCAGCCGCTCCCATTCCTATTGCGCCGAGAGGAAGAAGCAAGTCAGCTCACTAATCGCGCCGCGAGGGCGAAACAGAAGGCAAGACGCACCAAGACCGATACACATGCTAGTGACGAGGATCTTTTGCTTCCTCTTCCTCAGCTCGGAGAGTCCAGTTGCGACGATACGAGCGCCGGTGCAGCCGAGGGGGTGGCCGAGGGCGATGGCTCCTCCGCTGTGAAGGGGAGGAAGAAGGGAAGAGAGGCGAAGGGGAAGAACAGTAGAACAGTAGAAACAGGGCAAGGAGGAGGGAGAGAAAGGGGAGGGATCAGTCAGCGAAGAGTCGAGAGGGTGCAGCGAGGGAGAGGCGAAACTCACTTGACGTTGGTCCTGTCGTGAGGAAGGCCGAACTGGTCGATGAGGTAGCCGAACCTGCGCGAGAGGAATCGCATCAGTATTGAAGACGAGAAGAGTAGCGGCAGACCAACTCACATGGAAGCAAAGGCTTCGTTGACCTCAAAGAGGTCGACATCGCTCATCTCGATTCCGGCGCGCTTGAGAGCCTTGGGGATGGCGTAAGCTGGGCCCTGCAAGACGAGAGGGATGTCAGCGAGCTGTGAAGTATCGGCCAAAGAGAGTACGACTCACGATACCCATGATGCGAGGGGGAAGACCAGCGACCGAGGTGCAAACGTGCTTGGCGAGGATGGGCAATCCCAACTCCTCGGCCTTCCTCCTGCTCATCAACAGCACACCAGCCACACCGTCCGTAATCTGCGAGGCGTTTCCACCGGTAGTCGTTCCGTTACCCCATTGAGGGAACGCCGAGCGAATCTTGGCCAGCGCCTCCTTGGTGCTGTTGCCCCTAATACCGTCGTCCTGAGAGATGGTAACGCGGACGCGCTCCTGCTTGGAGCCAGAGTTGCTGCCGGTGGCGGGAGCGCCAGAGGGGAGTTGGAGAGCTTGGATGGGCATGATCTCGTCGGTGAAGCGACCGGATTTTTGAGCGGCGTGCGCGCGCTGGTGGGATTGGGCGGCGAGGTCGTCCATGCGCTCGCGAGTGATGTTGAACTGTGTGAGGAGTTTGAGATCAGCGACGAGCGGGGAGAAAGCCGAAAGCTCGACGACTCACGTCCTTGGAGACGTTCTCCGAGGTCCATCCCATGGGGTGCACGCAGTCCTTGGCGACGGGGTGGTTGAGGATCTCGTCGGCGAAAGCCTCGGGAGCCCTATCGGGACTGGAGGAGGGGAGGAGCTGTCAGCTGGGTCGAGAAGCGAGGCGCGGGAAGGGGAAGGGGCTCGGAGGAAGGAAGACGTTCGACGTACGTAGCCGACATGCTCTCGAATCCTACAGCGAATCCAATCTCGATTTCCTGATTCCTGATCTGGTTGGCAACGTTGCCGACAGCCATCAGACCCGAGGAGCAGAAGCTGAAGGAGGCGAGAGGGAGAGGCAAGATCAGCGGCGGTTCGGCGACGAGACGAGACGAGGAGAAGGGCTCACCGGTTGATGACCTGCACGGGAACAGAATCGGGGAATCCAGCAGCAATGGCCGAAGCGCGAGCGTCGTAGGGAGCCTTGGGAGGGAGGACCATGCCTGTCGGTTCGAGGGGAAGATGAGCTCCTCCTCGTACTACAGAGCAGGGTGAAATAGAACCCACCGACAGTGATATCTCCGATGAGACTAGGGTCAATCTTGATCTCCTCCTTGGCTCCCTTGAAGAAGGCGATGAGGAGCTCTTGAGTCGACATATCCTTGTAGCCTCCCTTCCTGGCCTTGCAGAGCGGGGTACGCTTGGCCCAGGTAATGACGACTGTTTGATGTTAATGCGGTACATGTTGCAGAGACGGCGGAGCTTGTTAGCGAGCGAGCCGAGGGCAGGTCAGGTGGGGGGAAAGGGAGGAGAGAGACGCACCATCGTCGGGGTTCTTCTGTAGGAGAGCGTCACGTCCAGAGGTCATGTTGATGTACTGTTGGGGTTGTAGTGAAGTTGAAGCAGTGATAGGCGAGAAGACAAGCCTTGAATCTCAGCTCGCGGCTCGAACTTGGTTCCCTCCGGCAACTCGGTTACGAGCTGTTCGGGAGAGGTTCTCCCTGGGCGAGCCTCGCAAACGGTACAAATCAGGTGGTCCAGAGCAGCAGTCGTCTGAAGCATCTCACTCCCACCTTCCGCCGGCTGCAGCGCCGAGCTTGAACATCGCCGAACCCCCTTTTCCTCCACTGGCTCCTCTCAAAATCTCGCGACGCGTCTCTTCTCTCTCTCCATCGTCCATCTCTCCCTCTTTCACTACTAACATCAACATCGCCGTTCGACATCTACACAACATCAGCGAACTTGAACGGCCCTTCCTTCTTTCTCCCACAGGTTGCAGCGCTCCGAGGGGCTGGCTTCTTTCCCGTGAGGATTTTCTCCCTTCTCCGACAGCGGCAGCCGCCTCCAAGTCCGAGAACAGCAGCAGGGACGGGCAATGACGATGCTAAGCACTGGGTACAGAAGCCCCCCCAAGAGGGGGGCCCATGTCGAGATGCTCCTGGACTTAGAAAACCCACGACCGAGCCCGTACAAAACGTCCTTGCTGCTGTTTTTTGCGGCTGCTGCACATTCCGGATAGACGTAGAACATAAAGCTGACCTTGCTTGACGTTCCCGTAGATGCAGCTCGACGCAATTGAGACGAACGGCGTAGTGCAGAGCAAGAAACGAGGAGGAAGGTGCAGCGCTGGAGCTGAGAGGTTGTTGAGCGGGGTAGGGAGTCGTCGTGGTCTGCACTTCGTGTAAAGATGCTTTTCCTTCCATCCTCGATGCCACTGGCGACATGAGAGCGAGCGAATGACGAGAAAGCAGGGTTCGGCGGAGACATTTCGAGAGCTTTGTCGTCGAGACGGGCGAGATGAGGTTGAGGGATGGTCCTCGAGTTGCATTCAAGCAACGCCGGCGCCAATCTGACTAAGGAGTTTGTCCCTCGTCCTGCGCAATCCCTTAATCTCGCGCTTCTTGTCGTCGACCTTGACCTTGGCCTGGCCGTAGTCCTGTGAACGAGCGAAGAGATGAGCGAGCGATTCAGCGACATCAAGCAAAACTCAAACTTACAGATGGTAAATCGCCAAACGTCGCCAGCTTGGTCTTGAGCTCTGAGCGCGCCGAATGCACCTGCTCATACTCGACCGAGCGATCCTTGAGCTGTCCGACAATGCCCTCGTAGCCGGCGGGGACGCGCTTGCGAAGATCGGTCTGTAAAGATAGTAACGGTCAACAAAGAACAGAGTCAAGCGGCTAAGCTCAAGCTCACCAATCGTTCTTGATACTCGACCGACTTCTTGGCGAGCACCGCGACGGCCTTGTCGAGCTTCTGTGCCGCTTCCATATCCTCCTTCGAATGCTCGGCGAATAGTCTGTGAGATCTCGAACGTCGGCGCCATCATCTCAAAGCGCAAACAGACACCACTCACTGATGGGGATGCTCCGCTCGCTTGGCCGCTTCCTCATCCAACGACTGTTGCAAATTGCGCGTCTCTGCCACTTCGAGGTTCAAAGCCGTGACGGACTCTTCCAGCTCCTCCAATGCAGCGATGAAGGAAGCGAGCGAATGCTGAGTTGGAACGGAGGAAGTCGACTGCTGAGGAGGCAAAGGGAGGGGAAGTCGTCCGTGCGCTTCGGCGAGTTCGTCCAATGTAGCAGAGGGAGCGAGGTTCAATTGATCCACTTGAGGTGCGAGCGCTTCGGCTGTACGAGAGTAGGAATGAGGTCAGCGCAGGCTCCCCTTCGCTCTCGAGGAACATCACGCAAAGCACTCACTGCGCTGGTCCCATTGCTGCTTTTCCTGCTGTAGCCTAGCATTCTCCCATTGCGCTACATGATTGATGGAAGTGACGAGTAACCTGTAGCGTTCTACGAGCTCCCAATCCTGACGATTCGTTGGCAAGGCCGGCGCCGAGCGGCCTGGGGGTAAAGGGAGCGATTCGAGCCAAGCGACGGTTTGAGGGTGAGGAGACCAAGGGAGCTCTTCGTAGGAATCGTCCATCCTTCCCTTTCGAGTCGAGACGAGCAAGTCGAGCGATTCGGACAGAGCTCAAAGGGAAAGCGGAGGGAATCGCGAGAGATAGGTTGGCTTCTTCCACCTCACTTCGTCAATTTCAACTTAGTAACAGTGAGCTTGTACCTCATTACAGCTGCTAAGGGACCATCTACTGGGCTACAGCATACTAACCTCTCTCCTCCTCACCTACAAAGTGTCGCTCTCCAACAAGCTCTCCATCAAGGACGTTCAGCTCTCAGGCAAGAAGGTTCTCATCCGTGTCGACTTCAACGTTCCCTTTGACGGACCCAAGATCACCAACAACCAGGTCAGTACCCTCGGCTCTGTACTGGACTACCACTCGAGACCGGGGAAAGGCGTTGGATGACGCTCGCTGCCAGTTGGGGGACCGCGGGAGCAGCGGAGGGGCCTTCGTGGGAGCTATCGAGGAGGGCGATGATGGACTACAGTCCAAGGGATCTGCTTGTGCTTCAGCTCAACTCAATGGCCAGTACTTTCTCTCACCGACGAATCTCGAAGCTGATCCATCGATGTCGTTCGCATCTCTCTCGCCTTTCCCCCATCATCTGATCACCTACAACAGCGTATCGCCGCCGCCGTCCCCACCATCAAGCACGCTCTCGACAATGGAGCTTCGGCCGTCATCCTCATGTCCCACCTCGGCCGCCCCGACGGTCACGTCGTCGACAAGTACTCGCTCGCCCCCGTCGCCAAGGAGCTCGAGTCGCTCATCTCCAAGCCCGTCACTTTCCTCAAGGACTGCGTTGGAGACGAGACCGAGCAGTACGTCGCCAAGGCCAAGGACGGCGAGGTGATCCTTTTGGAGAACCTTCGCTTCCACGCCGAGGAGGAGGGATCCTCCAAGGATTCCGAGGGAAAGAAGACCAAGGCCGACCCCGAGGCCGTCAAGAAGTTCCGTGCTTCCCTCACCAAGCTCGGAGATGTCTACGTCAACGACGCCTTTGGAACCGCTCACCGCGCTCACTCGTCCATGGTCGGTGTCGACCTTCCCGAGAAGGCTGCTGGTCTCCTCATGACCAAGGAGCTCGAGTACTTTGCCAAGGTCCTCGAGTCGCCCGAGATGCCTTTCCTCGCCATCCTCGGTGGAGCCAAGGTCTCGGACAAGATCCAGCTCATTGAGAACCTCCTCGACAAGGTGCGCTCGGCTTGTCCTTTTCTCTCTTTCTGTCAGCTCTTGCTGACTCCTCATACAACAGGTCAACTCGCTCATCGTCTGCGGAGGAATGGCCTTCACCTTCAAGAAGACCCTCGAGGGCGTTTCGATCGGAGACTCCCTCTTCGACAAGGACGGAGCCGAGAAGGTCGAGGAGCTCGTCAAGAAGGCCAAGGCCAAGGGAGTCGAGCTCGTCTTCCCCGTCGACTACATTACCGCCGACAAGTTCTCCAAGGACGCCACCGTCGGTCACGCTACCGATAAGGAGGGAATCCCCGAGGGATGGATGGGACTCGATGCTGGACCAGAGTCGCGCAAGCTCTTTGCTGAGACTATTGCCAAGGCTAAGACTATCCTCTGGAACGGACCTGCGGGAGTGTTCGAGTTTGACAACTTTGCTGGAGGATCCAAGGCTACCCTTGATGCCGCCATCGAGGCCAAGAGGAACGGAGCCACCGTCATCGTTGGTCAGTTGCAGCTATTCGTCCTTCCTCCTCGACCCACTACTGACGTCTCCTCTTGATACACAGGTGGAGGAGACACGGCCACCGTCACCGCCAAGTACGGAGCCGAGGAGAAGCTTTCGCACGTCTCGACCGGAGGAGGAGCTTCGCTCGAGCTTCTCGAGGGCAAGGTGCGTTGTCTTCCCTTCCTGCCCCCGATACCCTTTCGCTAATATTTGCTCTCTCTCCTCCCGCTGCAGGACCTTCCCGGAGTCAAGGCTCTCTCCGAGAAGAAGTGAATCGCCCTGGAGAAGCGAACGGCAGGAAGGTCGTCGCGGTTGTAGTGTACGCGCCACGCCCTCCCCGATTGAAGTGCATAAGGAAACAGAAAAGAAGCATATCATAGAAGTCTGTGCCTTCCGATCGGCGACTTGCGAGCTTGATCTTTTCGTCTCTCTGCTCGTGCTGGCCGCCGAATCGTCGTCTTCGCCGAGCTCAGCGCGATTCGTAGTATGCGAGCGTCACTTGCAGCAAAGCAAGCCTATCAACAAGGAGCTCAAACATTATACGGCGGCGACGAGTATACTATCAAGCGATCAAGCAATCAAGCGACGACCTCCCTCCTTCCCTCCTTCCTCACCTCGTCCCCTTCCCCGTCCCCTTGCCAGCATTCTTTGGCTTCTGAAAAAAACAATCATGCCACCTCTGCCACCTCTGCTTCTCCTCATCTGATCCCTCAAACTTGAAGTTGATCTTCTGGATGCTGTCGAAGCCTGTTCGTTCGTCCCTCGGCGAGTGAGCGAGCGAACGCCGAACTCGAGAAGAGAAGCCGAACTCACCCTCCTCATCCTTGGGCTCCTCGAAATTGCTAAAGTAACTACTGAAAGCAATTATCGGCAACACCTCCCTCTGACTCCCCCTCGTAGCAGCCCTATAAAGCGAGTTATGCACGCAGAGATCCTTGTGCGCCGTAAAGTGGAGGATTCGGATCGTAGTGCCGGGGAACTCTTTGCGAACGAGGTCGAGGTACTCCTTGCGGATTGCGCGTTTGGGCGAAGTGTTGTCCACGACGCAGGATTGGGAGGAGGTGATAGCGTCGCGGACGGCGGTGAGGCATTTGGGGCGAGATTTGAGGGTGTCTTGGTTCTGTTGGAGTGGATGGCGGATCAGCGGGAGTGAAGGGAAGAGAAGAATAAGAGGGGGCGCACCACGTGGACGTATCCGGCGGGGGCGAAGTACTTGGTGAAGAGCGAGGTCTTGCCTGAGGCTGGCGAACCGACAAAGACGACTACTTCGGGTTTGAGAGCCTCGAATTCGGAGAAGGGGCGAGGGAGGAGCGGGATGTTGGTGGGCAAGAAGAGGGGGACTGGTGGGCGAGCGAAAGGTGGGTCAGCGAGGGAGGGGAGAGCGAGCGAAAGGACGAGAGACGAACGAGAATGGTCGTGAGTCTTGGGATCCCAGCCGTACAGGGTCCAGTTGGGGTCGTTCGGCTCCTTGAAAAAGAACTCTTCAGGCGTGAGGAAAGGGAGCGAGACGTTGAGAGCCATCTCTGTGCGCGAGGACGAGGTGGAAAGGGAGCGCCGAGGGAGAGGGGGAGTCAGCTAGCGCTCTGCCTTCAGCAGGCCGCTCGGCTCGAGAAACTCGTAGACTTACTCCTATCAGTATCACTGTGATCCTCCTTGTGCCCGGTCCTCAACGGTCTCCCCGCCGCATCGCCGACGTAGATCGACTGCTCCAAATCGACCTCAACGCCCTCGTTAAAGTCCTCCACAAAGAGATCCCACATTCCCGTTCCAGGCTTCCTGTACTGGTCGTATCCCAAAGCGGCGAAGGCCTGGAGAGGGAGGTCGAGAGCGGCGCCGAGGAGGGGAATCTTGCGAAAGAAGGCTTCTTGCTGCTTAGGTTTTCCGGCCTGATTACTGATGAGCACGAGAGAGTATCTTTTGTTCGATCGGTCGAGGAGTATAGAGTATAGACGTCAGCTGGACACTGCAGAGCGCGCGCAGGGAGCGACTCACCCGTCCTTGTGCATCTGCTTCAACTTGCCCGGTACCGAGGCATCCCACCACTTCCAGTCGAACTCATCCTCAGGGAACTTCTTGCCCGTCTTGGGGACCACGACCGTCCCATCGAGCTGCAGAGCCAAGGCGCGTCAAGTCAGCTCAAACGAGCGCGTCACGCTGTAGCTTGTCAAGGCGAGAGACTCACATCCAAAGCTAGTACCTTGCTGCTACCCTTGGGCTCTCCCCAAACACCATGCCAACACGTCTGCTTAGGGCCCAGCTTGCGAGATTTGAAGGGAGTCGAGCCGCGAGGAGCGAAGATGGAGGCGAGCTTCTTGGCTGGGGGCTGTTGAGGTGCAGACGAAGATTCGTTGAGACGTCGTTTGCTCATCCTGCTACTGCTGCTGAGGAGGAGGGGAAGGCGGGAGGGAGAGCGAAGAATGGTGCGCGAAATGGAGGAGGGCGAGAGCAAGAACGAGCTCGCGGGGTGAGGTCGTCGAGTTTGGACTTCACTTTGCGAAAGTAGTCCAAGGTAGAGGATGCAGATTCACATTCTCTCTGCCGAGTCTCGCTTGCTCCTCTCTCGCTCAGTTCTCTGGTAGCTGCTCTCGGCGCACAAGTTCAAGTCGCTCTCCGCTCGCTCTGATATCTCGCCAAAGCTTCCACGCCTTTACAACACGCTCTACTACACCCTCATGGCCCAAATACTCTTCACCTCACCCCCGGTCAACCTATTCCCCGTCGCCGCCAGCACCTCCTCGGCCTCATCGGGCGAGTCGAGGGTCAAGAGCGTAGCAATCTGCTGTAGACGGGAGAAGGACTCTCGGAGAGATCCCGAGGAGAAGGCGCTTTGGGAGGAGAGGTAGGAGAGGATGGACCGGACGTCGCGGTCGAGGCGGAGGGCGCCGAGCTGGTGGTGGGGGGAGGGGTCAGCGAGGCAATGGGGGTTGGGGAGGGAAGGACGTACTTCGGTGAACTTCATACCACGAATCATGCCCTCCCATGGCCGGACGAGGACGTTGACTGCCGTCGCGAAGAAGAGGTTGAAGTTCGTAGGCGTGAGGCTCTCCTGTCAATCATCACCGCATCAGCATACGCTCCTTCTCCCTACTCGAACGGCGGAGAAATCCAAACTCACCCGATAACCCCCCATCATGCCCTCCCAGCTCTTGACAAACCTCTTCCTCACGACATCGGCATACTCAGCCTCCTGGTAACCCTCTTCGTCGAGTAGGTAGGTCACGTCCTTGTACACGTCCGAAAGGATGGGACGCAGTCGTGGTCGGAGGAGTTGGTTGAAGAGGTGGTCCAGGCCGGTCTGTTTGAGGGAAGTGGAGGGGTCAGCTCGGTTCGGCGCACGTCCCTCCTCCCTCCTTCTCCTTCCCCCCTCCCTCTTCTGCGGAGGTCACCGGGAAAAAGAGGACCAAACGCACCTTACAAACCGCCCTAAACCTCTCCTCCACGCCCCTCACACCGAGCATCGCGATCCTCGCCCGTTCCAGCTCAGACTCGAGGAAGAAAGCCTGCTGCAAAGCCTCTCCGGCAAGGAGTTCGTCAATGAGTCGGACCGTGTATCCCGAGGCGGTGTCGAGGTTGTTGAGGTAAATCTGTGTGTCCGAGCGCGGGGAGGGGGTTAGCGACAGACTCTAGCGACTGGGCGCAGAAAGCCTCGAGCAGGAGAGAGGCGAAAGGACCCAAAACGCACCATAAACACCCCCTTCGCCTCCCTCTCCTTCCTCTCCTTCTCCTCCTCCCTCGCCCTTCCACCTAATCCCGCCCCTCCAGTCCCACCAACACCAACAAACGCCCCCTCCAACCTCCTTCGCCAAACCTCCACCACGCCATTCTCTACCGTCTGCCTCACTTGCGAGGAGAGAGCAACGACAGTCTCGATGTTGGACGTGGATAGTAGGCGATAGAGGGATTTTTTGAGAATGTAGAATGTGTCGTCGAGGGAGGAGGAGAGGGAGGGGGTCGAGAGAGGGTCGAGCTCGTCCATTTGGTGGGCCTGTTGTGCAAAAGAGGGACAGGAGATAATGGTCAGCAGCCGCGCTTCTTCTCCCTGCTCGCTCCTCGTTTGCCCTCTATCTCTCCCGACTTCAGCTGAACTCGACGATCGAGCAAAGAGCCAGCAGCAAGAAACCTCAACTCACCTTCTCCACACTACTCCTCAAGTACCAAATCTCCATCGGGGCATAAGCGCTCTTCAAATGCTTGGCGATGGTGTTGCCTAGCGCACTGTGTTCGACGATGGGGAGGGAATCGTCCTCGGTTTCGTCGGCTTCGGCGAGAGGAGCGGCGGAGGGAGGGTTGGCGGTGGAGGGGGAGGTGGTGGGGAGGGCGGCGGGGGAGGTGGGTTCGTCGTCGGTGTCCTACTCGAGCGAGGGAGGGGCGAGGGAGGGGCGAGCGGGAGGTCAGCTCGGCGGCCAAGACCGAGAGGGCGAGAACGCGAGACGGGGAGAAGGAGATAAAGCGAGAACCCACCTTCAACCTCCCATACAAGAACCTCCTCAACAACTGCCACCTCCCACTCATCATGCTCAACTCCCCAAGCAGCGCATCCACCTCCCTCGGATCGACCGTTTCCTCCACGGCCGTCTCCTCCCCCATTCCTCCACGACCAAGCATTGGACTCCCCACGTTCGAAACATTAGATTTCTGACTCTTGTGCCTCATCGCTCCTCCTCCCACCGCCAGCCCGCCCCCACCAGCCTTCACCTGCGCCCCCAACTCGCCGAGCAATCTCGCGACCCTGCGTTCCTGCTCCCAGTGGCTCAACACCTTCTCCCCCAACCTATCGCATTCCTCCAACAGTGCTCCCGCAACGAACACCATCTTGCCGGGACCGTAGTACTTTTCGACGACGGGTTGGTGCTGAGAAATGATGAGGGCGATGGATTCGAAGAGGGTTGTTAGGAGGGTGGAGAAGTGGGTGGGGGATTGGGCTGCGTTGGATCGATCTCGTGTTAGCGCGCCCTCCTTCTCCCCAAGCCCAGCCGAGACAGAACAGCGAGACGAGCGAACTCACTCTTCCCTCCCGCTCCCGCCGCCGCCGCTCCACCACTCTTGCTCCTCAGAACTCCCCCGACCCACTCAGCGTACACGCCCAATCCTTTCTCCTCCTCGTCGATCATGGGGAAGAGCTTGAAGAAGCGGTTAATGTTGTTGGTATCGCCGGTGGAGGAGGCTGTTCGGAAGGAGGTGAGGAAAGTGTCGAGGAGGGTGGAGTGGAGGGTGGAGAGGGTGAGGGAGGGGGTAGAGGGGAGGTCAGATGTTGGCTATTCAATGATGATTTGATTGTATTGGGTGAAGTGCGGAGGAAGGTCAGTCAACGCCGAAGCCGAGAGAGCGCCGAGCGAGAGAAACTCACCACCACCGCCTCTGCGAACTTTGAAGCCACAATCTCGGCATCAATCCCCCTAGCTCTTTGCATGAATCGGGTAGCAGCCTCCCAATCTTGTTTCTGCATGGCCAGATCCAAGGAAGAGATGGACGATTTGAGATCTTGAACGGCTTGAACGACTTCGATGGAGGATTTGACGCGGGACTGCAGGTCATCGGGCGGGTTACTGTAGTGTACTGTAGCACATGAGAACAGAGCAGAACCCACCTGCTCCTGATCCAAGACCCTAACCTTGCCCCCCACTCTCTCGGCCGTCTGCGCTACCTCTCCAACCTGATTAGCCATCCTCTCTGCTTCTCCAGTAATCCCAGCGACAACCTGGGATAATCCCTGTAGTGCATTGAGTTGATTGGAGAGGGCTTGACGGTTGGAAATGAGGGAAGCGAGGGAAGCGTCGAGGGAGGATTCGTGGGCTGTTAATGAGGTGAGATGGGCGAGGATTTGGGAACGGGTCGTTAGGGAGTGGAGGTCGAGTGGTGGTGGGGGCTGATGAGGTACAGAAGAGGGCGAGATGGGGGGAACTGGCGACATGAGAGCTATGAGACGAGGGGCACGTCGCCCAGCTCAGATTAGCGAGAAGAGAGAGGTTGGCTTCTGTAGGACGGTAGGTGTGCGGCAGACAGCTGTAGTCGATCGAGAGCTGGTTTCTGTAGGCGATTCGATCCAAGAGACGAGGTAAGAGTTGGAGTCCAACCCGCGTTTCGAGGTCGACGCGCCTTTCCCTCCCGCTCGATCGTCCTACAGAAATCAATGGCAGCCGACACCCCTACAGCACATTCGATCCTCACCTCATTCCTCCTCACTTCAACGTCCTACACCCTCCCCTCTCTCCCTTCACTCCGCTCTCTCGACTCTCGTCTCCCCGATTCGGACCTCAAACAAGCCCACCGCGAGCTCTTACAACACCGCAACGGCCTCAGAGCACAATTACAGCAGAACATCAATCAGTACCAACTTCTCCCGAAAGAAGCAGTCCAACAGCTCAAACGAAACGCTGTTAACAAGCGCGAGGAGGAGGAGGGGGATGAGGGAGAAGATGAGGAGTATTTGACGCTGGAGCAGGTTATGCAGAGGTTGGAGCAGGAAGAGAAGGAATTAGGCGCAGAGGTGCAAGAGTTAAACGGTGCTGTAGAGGATCAGAAGGCCTTGCTCGACGCGTTGAGTCTCTGTCTCTCCCTTCTCGCGCTCTTTGCGTCCACTAACGTGTTCTGATGACATGCAGATTCGCCGATAGGATTGAAACTACTGCGACGAACGCCGCTCCCACCCCGCCGAGCGTCAAAAGAGAGTTGGAAGCTACTCTCGGCGAATTGGAGAGGGATGTTAAGGTTCGTCTCTCGCGCTCTCACTGCTTTTCGCCGGATTACTGACTCTATTATGGTGAGCAGAAGTATCGTGGATTGGTGGATGAGATCAATCGGCAGGCGGGGAGGAGTTGAGTAACGGGAAGGGCTCGGTTTCGGTCTCGGTTCGGTGAGCGCTCCCTCTCGGGCGAGAGGAAGGATGTAGTGCTGACCCCCTTTCGTTCGTTCACAGGTTTGCTTCCGTGCAGTACATGTTGTAACAATGCGCGTTATCCGTCCTTCGACCTGTCCAACAAGCCGACAGCGCGAGCTCGGCGCTTCTCTCGCTCTCACTTCCCTCCCTCACTCGCTCGCTCAAAGAAGATCAAACAACAAGCCGATCAACAGCTGTACTACACTCCCTTCTCAAACCCTCCTCCCATGTCCTCCCCTCTTCTCCCTCCCATGCCCCCTCGCCGCCCTTCCCCTCCTCTCCCTCCTCCTAGCCCAAACGATCTCCCCCTCCTCACACCTAGTCCCATCCGCCACCTCACCCATCTTCGTACACTCCTTCCCAGCGCAGAGGGACCAGGTGGAGGAGGAGGTACAGAGGATGGAGACGGCGGCGGAACCCGCTGCTGCTGCGTCGGCGGTGAGGGAGGCTGAGGCTGAGGCGGCGGCTGAGGTGAGGGAACTGCTGGAGGGCGATGAAGGAGACAGTTTGGCTACGAGGGGGGTGGAGCCTGAGTTGGCGCCGAGGGAGGAGGAGGATTTGTGGCAGGCGGGCGAGGAAGAGGAGTTGCTGCTGCTCGCGGCGGCGGTGGTATGGGTCGCTACGGCGGTGTGGGAGCTGGTGATGGTGGTGGTAGAGGCAGTTTTGGTCTTCGATGCCGTAGCGGTGCTCTTGACGACGGCCTTAGACGTCGAGGTCGACGCCTCGGAGGAGGAGGAGGACGAGGACGAGGACGAGGCCGAAGCCGAGAAGCCCAACGCCTCCCTCATAGCGCTATACACGCCCTCCGTATATCCCTGCGTATCGAATACCATCACGCCGGCTAGTCCCTTCTCCTTCGCGAATTCCTATTTCGTCCTGGCGTCAGCTCAACGCCGAGAAGAAGGAAGGGAAAGGGGACGAACCGACTTAATCTTCACGCTCTCGGAGTCGTCGTACGAGATCAACACCTTGGACTCGGAGTTGAAGAGGAATGGCGTTGACGAGCACTCGTCCCAGTAGCGGGTGAAGCCTCCTGCGCCTGATTGCTCGTCGGCGGAGAGGATCTGCTCGGCGTTCGCAGGGCGCGGGGTGTCAGCTCCCTCCCTCTCTCCCTCCTCAAGTCGGCGAGAAACTTACACCACCCGAGATGAGACCCTTCATCTGCCACTGCCCGCTATAGCCACTGCTCTCATTCCCGCAGATGTCGGTGCTCGACCCGCCGAGATCAGTCGCTGGATCGCCTTGTGGTGTGGTGCCCGTCTTGGCGTTGTAGAGCTGTGAGTTGTAGCCCCCGATTGAAGTGGTCGATTTGGTGAGCTGAGAGGAGGAGAGCGTGAAGGAGGTGGTGTAGGCGGGGAGACCGCTGCGTGAGGGATCGCCGAGGGGAGGGTTAGCGAGCACCGAGAGGGAGAGGGAGAAGGGAGAGCGGACAGTAGAATTTGGGAAGCAGGGAATCCGGCGCCTGTCCAGGAGGTGATAGCTGTGTCGACTCCTACGCCGCTGGAGCAAGCGTGTAGGGGAGCAAGAGGGCCGGAGGTAGCAGACCAGGTGCCCGAGACGTCGTACTTCACCCCCACCATCGTCAGCTCTCCTGCTCTTGGTACAGAGAGAAGGAAGGGCAAACAACTCACAGCCATAATCTGAATGAAGTCAAGGTAGCTCGCAAACTCGGAAACGTCGGACAAAGGGTTTCCATCAGCGCCGAGGAAGCCCGTCATTGAGACGGCCGAGGTGAGCTTCATGCTCTTCCCAAAGACGTTTCGGAGCTCCTTGAGGAGAAGGAGGAAGTTGGCCGAGTCGGAGGTGGTAGGGGAGTTGCAGCCTATTCCTCAACCGGGGTCAGCTCCGCGCTGAGGGGGCTCGGCGGGGAAAGAAGCGACTCACCAACCCCGTCGGCGTCAGGATACTCCCAGTCAACATCGACACCCTCGAAGCCGTACTTGTTGGCGAATGCCAAAAGCTGTTTAGCGAGCTTGGTGCGCGAGGAAGCAGACGCGGCGAGGGAGGAGAAGTATTGAGAACCGGTCCAGCCGCCGAGGGTGAAGATAGGGGTGACGTTGTCTGTTGGGCGGGTTGTAGTGGATTAGGTAGTGGTCGAGAGGTGGTAATTGTGGTGGAGCGATCGAGGGGAAGAGACAAGGAGGGTCAGCGCGCGCCGAGCCGAGCCGAGGTGAGGCGGCGACAAAGGGGGCGAGGTGAGAAGGGGAAGCCGACCAACTCACTAGCTTTCGCAAGCTTGATGAAGCTCTTGATATCCTCAGTAGACTGATCAGAGGGCAGCTCCATGCCAGTAGCGGTGGTGACGGTGACCTGTTCGAGTCCGTCTTCATCAGTCGAAATTCGGCGGACGGAAAGGGGAAGGCAGACGACGTACAAAGTAGTACATGATGCTCGTGGAATTCCAACTGGTAATCTGAGCGGGGGATTGAGTGGCGGAGTTGTAGGCTGGCCAGTATTGCGCGCTGTGTCCGTCGTTTCAAAGGTCAGCTCGTCGTTCGGCGAAGGGGAGAAGGGGACACCACGTACATCACGGGCGACGTTGAGCCAGCAACGAGGCGGGTGAAGGAGAGCGCGAGAAATAGGAAGGAGGTGGGGAGAATCATGGCTGCTCTGCAGGGGTGTGGGCGGAAGGAGGAGGAGAGAGGGGGAGACCGCCGGGGTCTTGAAGCGAAGTCGAGGGGCGCGAAAGGAAGCAGTAACTCGTCAAGAGGCTGCTGGTGATGAGAAAAGAGCGCAAGAGAGAAGAGCAAACCGCTCGTCGTCCGTCCAGCAAGCTCGAAACACGTACACTCGAGCATCACGCGAGGAGAAAGGGCACTCGGCGCACGGACAGCGACGAAGCAGACAAAGGGTCGAGGCGGCCTTCGCTCGTGTAGCGCAAGGGAGAAAGGCAAGCGCGCTTCGTTGTTCGGCTGACGTTGACGATCTACTCGAGGTATCCATGCTCCTGGAGCCAATCTCGCACGTCGTCGCCGTCCCGAGTGAGCCAGGAGGCGTTGGAGCGGATGGATTCGATGCCCTTGTAGGAGAGGAAGGTCAGCTCGGCATCGGGATAATAGCCAATACAGAAGAGATGAAAGGCTCACCTGCAGCAAAGCCTGGTTGTAGAGCGACGTGTCCTTGTCGGCGAAGAAGGCTTCCACGGCCAGAGCGTCGTCCTCGGTCGAGAGGCTGGCGAAGCACGTCTTGATGACGGAGCCAATCTGAAAGTTGCCTGCGATAGTAAAGAAGCCAAGAATGGTCAGCCATCGTCTCCACTTCAATGAAATGAGGAGAACCACTCACCAGCAAACCTCTTCACCAACGGCTCGTACTCCCTCTTCAGCAGCTCCCACAGCTCCCTCCTCGCGCTCGAGTTCCCCGCAATACCAGAGAAGAAGTTCCGAACATCCTGCGTCTTGACCTCCTTACTTAACACAAACTCCATCGTCCTCTTCAACAGCTCGGGTTCGCGCGCCTCGCCGAGAGCGGCGATGCAGGCGGATTTGTGAGCGGGGGTGGGAGGAGAGCGGTAGATGGAGAGGATCTGTAGGAGAGAGGGAGGTGAGAAGTGCTAGAAGGAAGGAAGGAGGACGGAAGCGTGCCTTCTCGTACTCGGCGCGACCGCCGAAGCGCACTGCGAAACGGAAGATGGAGCGACGGAGATCGGAGGGGATGAGAGAGTCATCGCCTTGCTCAAGAAGGAGGTCGAAGCGGCGTTTGTACTCCTCGGCGACTCTGTTTAGGCGAAGGAGGGTCAGCTCGACTCCTCGGTGCAAGTCAAAACGACTCGACCCACTCCTTCTCTCCCGCCCAAGCCGCTGCGCCCAAAGCCAACCACCTCAACTCCCTCTCATCCTCACCCTCACCCTCCTTCTCCTCCCACCCCAGCCTCTCGACCACAGGCTTAACCATCTCCTTCCTCAACCTCGTCAACGCCTTCTGCACCTCCTCGTCCTGCTCCCACCAGACGTCCGAGAGCTCGAAGAGAGGGTCGAGAAGTTCTTCCCAGACGAGGGAGGCTTTCTCTACGCTGTGGAGGGTGCGGACGAGGGTGAGGGCGGAGGAGGTGCGAAGGTGCCCGGAGCGGGAGAGGGAGGAGGCGTCTTGGAGGAGGTTCATGCTGTTGAGGAGGGCGAGGAAGGAGTCAGCAAGTGGTAGTGTAGTCGAAGAGGGGGCAGTGACGTACCGGTCGTCGAGCGTGAGCGAAGAGTCGGACTTGATCGCCTCCTTCGCGAGCTTCTCCATTCGCTCGGCAGGGTAGAGGGTGCGATCTACAGCAAAATCTGGGTCAGCGCTGGTCTTGCTACTTCAATAGACCTCAAACACTCACAAACGCCGGTAGCTCCCGCGTTGATCTTGTAAACTCCCTCCTTGCCTCCGCCGACGATGGGGAAGAAGCTCTCCCTCTCCTTGAGGAAGATGGTACCGTCGACGGTGCTCTTGCCATCTTTGTCGACGAGAAGAAGCTGTAGAGGGACGTGCCAGATGGTTTCGTCTTCCTCGGGCTGCGAGTGCGAAAGGGTCGGCGGAGGAGAAAGGCGAGCGAGCCGTCAGCTCGGCGCGCAGGAGTGAGGCAAGTAAATGGACGCTCACCGTAGCATCTCTAGAGGCAAGGTACCTATTCTGACGCACGTTGATGCCCTCGGTGGTCTCGGTGACGGTCAACAGAGGGTAGCCGATCTGCTCGGCGAGGAGAGAGCTCGTCAGCTTGAGCAAGGAGAGGGCGGGGAGTCTCAGAGAAGTGGTGGAGGCACCCAAACTCACCTTCTTTGTCCAACTCTCCATCAGCTCGGCGACGGTGATGCCGCTCGCCTTGGTGAGGCCGTCAAAGAGGTCGGCGGTCGTCGCGGATCCGTAGAGATGAGCCTTGAGGTAGATGGTGCTGCAAGAGGGACGACAGATCAGCTACCGTCTACTACCTTCTGAAGCTCAACCTCAAAAGTAGAGACTCGAAAATCGAGCCGAACTCACACTCCCTCCAAGAACTTCTCCTCCCCCATCACGGCACTCAACATCCTCAGCACACTAGCTCCCTTAGCATAACTAACCGCATCAAAGATCTGTTGAATGGTCGCCTCATCGGGACAGGCCATCTCGATAGGATGAGAAGAGCGAAGGGAGTCGAGAGCGAGTGCTCGGCCGAGGTAGTCGGTTAGGAAGGTAGAGTGAGCACGCCAGGTCGGCTCGATACGGTCAATTAGGAGGAGTTCGCCGACGAGAGTGGCGAAGGATTCTGCGTGGTGAGCAGGTGTCAGCTGAGTAGCTCGGCGTATCCGACCGAATCTCGCGTCCCTCGCCGATGAAGACGACGAGCTCACCGTTGAGCCACAGGTTATCCCACCATCCCGGGCTGACCAAATCGCCGAACCAAGAGTGAGCTATCTCGTGACTCGTCGTTCCGACCACTCCTTTGCGCGTCTGCAGGGAAGCGGAGGATGGGTCGCAGCAGTAGACTGAGGTTCGGCCGGTGATTAGTCCCCACTGAGATAAAGGGAATCGCGAGGAAGGTGGGAGGGGAGTTGATGGAGAAGGTGGGAAGGGGAGGTCAGCGCCTCTTCGCCCAAGCCGAGCCCAAAAGCGAAGAACTCACATTCTCCATGGCTCCTAAATCAAAGTCGGAAACGACCAACGTCCAAAGCTTCTCCAACGGGTAAGGGATGTCAAAGATCTTCTCGTACAGCGGTACGAGCTTCTCTGTCACGCCGAGAGCGAAAGCCGTTTGCTCGATTTGGTCGTAGGTGGCGTAGAAGCGAAGAGGGACGGTACGGCCGGTGGTGGAGATGAAAGAGGATTCTTTGTACCTGTTTGAGGAAGAGAGGAAGATCAGCGAGGGCAGCGAAATGCTGAAGCCTCGAAAGACTGACTCGAGCTCTCCGTTGGCAAAGGCGATCAAGTAGCTCGAGATCTTGGGAGTGGTGCTGAAAGTCACGAGCTCCCATTCGGGAGAGTGGAGGGATGGCTGGAACGAAGGGACTAGTACCCAATCTTGCTCTTCCTTCTCGCCGAAGCTCGAGGGGCGCACCTTCTCATCCTCAATCTCGGGCGAGGCGGTCTTCTCCACGGTCGTCGAAACATCGCTCAGCTCGAACGGAGAAGGTTCGAACAGGTCGTCCGCCCAGATCTTGCTGCGAGGGAGCTCGCCGGTTGGAGAAGCTGTGGTCGACGAGACGGCCGAGTTGGAGAGGCTGACGGTTCCTTTGCGGGAGAGAAGGGTGATGGAGTAGGTGGCTTTGTACTCGGGTTCGTCGAAGCAGGGCTGCGAGATCAAGCGTGAGTTAGTCGTGGTCGGAAGGCGCAGGGAAGGGGAAGGAGCGAACGAAGGAGCGACGAGCCGAGGTTGGCTGATGCTGAGTGACGGCATAGTAGCTCGTCTCGTTCTTGTCGTGCTTGGAGGGGTAGGAGGAGAGGTAGTATCTGTTGTGAGAGGAGCGGGATCAGCCATGGGGACGAGACGGCGAAGTCAGTCGAGCTCACCCCTTCATGCTTCCGTCCAGCTTGCCTCCCCACCTCAGCGCAAGCCTGTAGGTTCCCTTCTCCAGCCCACCATCAAAGTAGAGGTGTACTCGTTCTTTCTTCTCGTCCACCTTGATCTGAATAGCTTTCCTCCGCTTCGTCGTGAGGCCCAAGGCGATATCCTCGATGAGGACCGCGGCGTGGAGCTGTAAGGGAGCAGCAGCGTGGAGGACGATGAAAGGCGTAGCATGAGCGACCTTTAGGGTGATGTCTCCGATACCGCTGAAGGTGTGAGCAGCGAGGTCGGTGCGGATGGTGAGGTTGTAGTGGGAAGGCCTAAGTGGGGGGAGCGTGTTGAGCTGGTGTGAGCTGTAAGAGAGTAGATGAGTACTCACACAGCAGTCTTGGTCAATCGACCTTCATCCGTTTGTAGCGAAGTAGCCATGTCGGCTGAGCAAGCAGTGAACGGCGGGAGTCGAAGCGATAGACGAGGGCGAGGTTCGAGTCGAGCTCGGCTTGACCTCTTGCCGTTCACTCTCGTTGTCGGGCTACGGCCTCTTATCGACCATGCATCTGCTTCACTACAGCTTCCTGCTACCCTTAGCTACAGCCCTACAGATCCCCTTCACCTCCTCACCTCCCTCACCGCCACCCGCTCCTCCCGCTCCTCTCCAACTCACCCTGCGCCAATCGGTTCATATTCCCCTACACAACTCTTCAATCCCAGCTCTACATCGACACTACTCGCCTGCCGATCTGCACCTCTCCACCCTCGGCGGCGATCCAGCGTCCCTACACCTCGCTCATCAACAGACGTCAACTTGGATTCCTTCTTCGCCTCTCGCTTTCCAAGCAGCGCGCAGGCATGCCTACCATTCAAAGCACATTCGCAAGCCCGGTCTGCTACCTAGCTGGGAGCAAGTGAGGGATGAAGAGCTCGCCGGTACGCTCGAGTGGGAGGAGCACGAGATCCGCATGCCCAACACTTCCGACATCACCACCATCGGCGCATTGGCTAGGATGTCGAGCAACGCTTATGTTGAAGAGGGCGCTGCTAACTGGTGGGACTTGGAGGGTCACTGGAACGTCGTGAGTAGCTCGATCCGGCCGCCGTTCGCGAGCGACGAGCACCGTGAGCTGATGCCCTCGCGTTTCGCCAGTCCGACTCGTTTGGATGGAATGAGGATGGCATCCGAGGTCATGTCTTTGCTGATCCTACCAACTCGACCATCGTCGTCGCCATCAAGGTGAATCTCGGCGTTGGGCTTGCTGGGCTTGAGGCAGCGCTGACGAAGGCCGAACGTATTGCAGGGCACCTCAGCTACCTTCATCGGCGGTGGAGGATCCACGGGAAAGAACGACAAGACCAACGTGAGTCTTCCTCGGCTGTATCGCTTGCTCTTGGGGCAAAAGCTGACCGTCTCGCTCCTCCTTTCGCTCCACTCAATCCCGTTCCGACCTTCGCCCTCTCCTTCGAACTGCTCTGCCGCATCCATCCCTCACCTCTTCACGTCTTCCCCTCTTCGACATCGACAGGACAACCTTCTCTTCTCCTGCTGCTGCGCCCGAGTCGACTGGTCGTGGTCCACCGTCTGCGACTGCTACTCGGGAGCCTACACCTGCGGTCAAGACTGCCTCGAGCATGCAGTAATGACCAAGAGTGCGTACTACCCCGCCGCCACCGTGAGTCTCGCCATTCGGCCCTCTCGCCGTCTCGTCCCCTTCGCCGAGCTCGTTCGCTGACCTCCCTTGCTCCAACAGAACCTTTTCAACAACATCACCGCCCTGTACCCACACTCCCAAATCTGGCTTACCGGTCACTCCCTCGGCGGTTCGCTCGCCTCGATGCTCTCACGCACCTACGGCGTCCCCTCCGTCTCCTTCGAAGCCCCGGGGGACCTCCTCCCCTCCCGTCGTCTGCACCTTCCTCTGCCTCCCCCACCCTCCTCCTTCCGCGGCGGCAAAAGCTCCGGACCAGAGATCACGACGCACGTCTTCCACAACGCCGATCCCATCGCCATGGGCGTTTGCAATGGCGCTCTCAGTTCTTGTGGAGTGGCGGGATTCGCACTCGAGACGCGGTGTCATACTGGGGTTTCTATCATTTATGATGTCGTTGGGAGGTTGGGGTGGAGCGTTGATATTCGGACGCATTCGATTAAACCCGTTATTGAGCAGGTGTTGATTGAGGATTGGGGGGTCACGAAGGAGCAGAGGAAGAAGGAGGAGGAGGAGGAGTCGGTGAGAGTGAATAGGAGGGGAGTGAGAAGGTGGGGTTGGTGGCCTTTGCCTGGTGGTGGGAAGGGAGGGGAGGATGGCGAGGAGGGCAAGGAGCCGAAGAAAGAGCCGGATGATGGTCAGCATTGGGGGAGGGGTGTGCCCGATGCGATTAGGCAGGATGATCCTGAGCAGGAGTGTGTTGAGTGTAGCAGGTGGGAGTATGAGTAGGTTAGTTCGGCGAGGCTCGAGGGTTCGAAGGAAAGGAGCGCCGAGGGGACGTGTTGTGCGATAGCTGTTCTGTTTTTTTTTTTTTTTTTTTTTTTTTGCTTGTACTTGACTAGTGATCGTCTCTTGCTTGTAACGTGCTTCTGTTATAGTCGTCGAACGTCGGAGGTCTCTGAGGGAGAGACTTGAACTTGCGCCGAGCCCGCCCTTTGAGGAGAAGGCTGGTCGAGGCTTCCTGGTGGGAGAGATGCTCAGTAGTCGACGAGCTCAAGCAGCCTGAATAAAAGAGACAGAGTCCAGTTCTCGACATGTACCAAGACGCGAGAGCGCGACCTCACTCTTTATATCAGCGTAGGTCGCTCGCCTCCGGCTTCGCTCCTCTCACGCTCGCCTGACAGAAAAGCGACAGGCTACCGCACTACTGAAAGCGTCAAATTACGAACAGAAAAGGAGGAATACCGAGTCTCACCCACCTCCCCTCGTGCTATCGTACAGCCTCTCCCCTCCTCATCGCCGAGCCCCCGTCCCCTCCCCTTCAAAGCCTCTCCTCCCTCTCCCCCGCCTTCAACGCATCGGCATTGCCCAAGGTCCAAACCTTGTGACCTTTTAACACCTCCTCCCTCCCCAATCCCTGTTTAGCCAACTCAGCTCGTCCAGAGAGAGCAGCGAAAATCATGGCGTTCCCGAGGATGGGGGTCTTGATCTCGATCGAAGAGGAGAAGAGGGAGAGGAAGCCGGTGACTTTGCTGTTTAGGCGCACCACATTTCATCGTTAGTTTTGAGTTCGAGGAGGGAAGAAGAAGGGAGAGAGGACGAACGCAGCGAGAGATTCGACGAGACGGTGCTCGGCCCTACCGCCGGGAACTACGAGCATGCCCGGACGGAAGATGAGGGTGTCGTGGTAGGAGAGGGAGGCGAGTCCTTCTTCGGTTAGACCTTTGGATTTGGAGTAGGGGATCAAGGAGGAGGAGGAGGAGCCGCTCGACTGTAAGATGAGTTGGGGGGTTAGCGGGCGCTCGGGGTG
>JACWFO010000273.1:0-65997 GCA_019775505.1 Leucosporidium yakuticum
TCCTGGCCGCTCGCTTCACCCGTTCGAGGGTCGCGGCAGTCGAGTACCTGTTGCAGCACCGATTGAGAGACGACAGGCGCCGCTTGAGTGCGGAAGGGAGCGGGAAGTCCTCGTTCGACGCTGAACTTGGCGGCCGCTCGATTGGCGGCCACCATCATCTCGGAGACGAGGAGCTGGGCGGGAGAGATGGCGGGGGTGGAAAGGGAAGGAAGGGTGAGGGTGACGAGCGGCGAGCTTTGAGGGAACGCCGGTCGGGGTTTGATGCCGTAGTTGTGGCTGAGTTGAGGGGTGACCGAGACGCTGGCTGAGGGGAAGGACCAGTAGAGGGCGTTCGAGTCGACTCGGCGCTGAAGTAGGGCAGCGGCGAGTCGGTGAAGGGTGCGGAGGTCGGCGATGGAAGACGAGTCGGAGGCGAGGTTCGAGTCGTCCGTTTGCCGACCGGAGTTGCTGGCGTGTGCGGAGGTGTCAAAGTCGGGAGGAAGGAGAGGGTGGGTGAGGACGGCGGAAGGGGAGGGCGACTCTGCTACGCCGAGAGCCCGATTGACGGCCTTGTAGGTGAGTCGCTTGACGTTCCTCACGATCCCGACCTTGACGTCCGACTCGAGCAACTCTCCCTGCTCATCCACCCTCATGCTGATCGACATCGTCCTCTGCTCCTCACCCTCCAATGATCCCAAGCTCATCTTCTGTCCCTGCACGAACCACTCGGGGAGCATCGACCACGTCCGCTCGGGAAAGTACTCCGAGTGATCTCGAGCGAGAGCGAGCTTGGCGAGAGGATGCGAAGGCGAGAGAAGAGCGGTGGGATCGGCGACGTGGACGTGAATCCACCAGTTGGGCGAGCCAGAGGGGGTGGGAGGAGCGGGGGTGATAGAGATGCCGTCGTCGAGCTCCATGGCGCCGGCGTCGTCGATCGTGTAGACGGCGAGGGTGTTGAAGTCGTGCCGAACCGAGTCGTGAGCGTCCGAAGCGTAGTAGTCGGATTTGATGGTGCGAGGAGGGTTGGGAGGGCGAGAGACGGCGGGGGACTCGGCGGGGGACTCGGCGGGAAGGGGTGCGCTCGACTCGGCCTCCTCGACAGCCTCCTCGACGCGAGTTGCTGTAGGCTCCTGAGCGTCGGCTAGAAGCTTCTGGTCGGTGCTGTTCCACACACCGAAGAAGTTGTCGAGGTCGTGCACCACCCAGTTCTCCCACGGCGCGACGACTCCAACCTCGGCGAGGAAGGCTCGGATCCGTTGACGCCCGACGTCGAGGCCGAGGTAAGGTAGTTGACCTCCCGCCGCGAGGGTAGCTTCATCGACGGACTTGATGATGGCGGGGGCGATGGCCATGAAAGGGTGCACCTGGAGGGCTCGTTCGTCGCCCAAGGTCCGCTGGAGGAAGCGAAGGATCTCGACATCGCTCGAGCTCCAGGCGAGGGAGGAAGGAAGGCTGCCACGGTTGCGCAGAGTAGTGGCCAAAGGGTTGTAGCGTGGTGGCCCGAACTTGGCTCCGAAAGCGCGTGCTCGTCCTGCTCGTTGAGCGAACGTTTTGAGCTCCTCGCTCTGCTCCCGCACCCAGCCTCGCACGCGCTCGAAGGATTGCGTCGTCGACAGCGGTCGAACCAAGAATGATCCACGTGTACGGATGCTGATGGGATCCGCGAGGAAGTGGAGAGGGTCGGAGATGAGGATGCGATGCATGGCGAGATGGGTTTCGGGGTTGGCGTTGTGGGATTCGCCGAGTGCCGAAAGTGCTTGTGAGACGTTGACGGTGGAGCTCAAAGTGCGCTTGTCGGTCGTCCAGCGCCGGTAGAGGTCCTTCGCCCCTTTGTTGAGGAGGCGTCGAGTCTGGCCTTCGACTCGGATCTCGAGGTGACGGAGAGACTGAAGGAGGGCATGGATCTTGGGGTCGCGAGGAGGGAGGGTGAGGCATTGGGCGGCCTCGGAAGGAGAGGTGAAGGAGGGAAGGACGAAGGTGACGTCGTCGAGGGAAACGCCGAGGAAGGAGGATTCACCGTTGGCGCTGGGCGAGAGGATGAGCAATTCGCGAGCGTTCGAGTCGGAGCGGCCGCAGAGGATGCCTTCAATGGGTATACCGTTGCTGTGGACGAAGAGGAAGGCGTCACTCAGTTGGCTCAACGTAGCGAGAAGGGCGGAAGGACCCACCGACGACTCTCAATCCAACAACCCGGGACCAATGCTCCAAACTCTGGCGGATCGTCCGTTCGACCTTTCCCTTTGGGACTTCTCGAGCTTAGATCGGCGAAGCCAGCAGCGTCGACGCCACCCAGCACATCGGCCGCCTCATCGTCGGCGAAGCTCTCGGAGGGGAAGGGCGGAGGGGAGACTTGAGGACCGTGGGCGCGGTGGGGAGGGGAGGTGGGAGCGACGGATGATGTTGAAGGGTTTATACTGTCGTCTCGGAGAGGGTGCGAGGCGGTGGTGGAGAAGGAGCGAGCGGCTCGCTTGAGTTGGCGCTGAAGGGCCGAGCGCGCAACATGATGTCGGTGCTGCTTCGGGTCCTCGCCAAGTCTTAAACCGCTGCGTTTGGTCTTCTGCTGTCGGTCGAAGGACTCTGAACTTAGCCCGCGAGTCGGCGTTGGTCGAAAGCCTTGGTCGAGGTAGCTCGAGCGAGGGGAGTCGGAAGGGCTAGCGCTGGGAAATGCTGAGGACGAGGAAGGTCCTGCTAGTCGTTCTTCCATCTCACGGTTGCCGTACACTGCTGCGTTGATCACTCGTCGGCGAATCCTCCACTCCTTGCGAGTTGCTGAAGAGCTCGAAGGTTGTTGTGCTGCTCTTGCGGCCTCTTCTGCTGCCGAGGTGGACGACGGACGAGTAGCAGCTAAGCGAGTAGCTGTACGACAGCATGCTGCCGTTGGTCGAGTGGAAGCGAGCATTGCTGTTGACGAGCTAAGCTCTGCTCGAGAGAAGAGCAAGGGGTGAGCTCGAGCGTCGGAGGAAGCGCCGGCGGATTCTGAGGCTCACCGGTAGCTTTAGTAGACTGCTAAAACTGCTTCGATGCTACTCCTACTCCTTGCTGACAAGGCGCTCGAGACAGCGAAGAGAGAAGCGAGTCGCAAGCTTCAGCAGCGGCGTCCTTGGTGATGTAGAGAGCTACAGGCGACCGATCCTGTTTTGTAGCGAGTCCAAAGCCGTACCTCCGAGAGCGAACGATGTTGACGAGCGAGACGAAGAGATGTAGCGGGAGAGCAACCAGCGCGAGCGACTTGCCGCCGCCTCTTGAGTGCGGAGGGCCGAGGTGGACAATGGTGCTCGACTGGCGAATGACTCGCGAGTAGAGCGTACAGAGAACTGAGTGATCCTCGTGATCCTCCATGCAAGGCATGAGCTTTCGCCACCGAAAGCGGACCCCTTCCCGACCGAGCGCCGAGCATTCGCTGCTAGGATTGAGCAGGCGTGATGGGCTCGCAGGCGACGCCGCATGGAGACAGAAAACCCTGCATAGCACAAATACGATACAACGCCCTTCTCGACCTTCAAAGCGTTCCTCGATCCCCACCCTAGCCGCCGATCCCTTCCACCGAATCGCCAAGAATCGCCGAAGTCTCCTCCTCCGCCTCTCCACCGCGCTCCCGTTGTTGATGCACTACGTGAAACCAGCCGCGATGAGGAAGTTGACATCCAAATCTGTTTGAAGAGGCGCCGAAAGGCGAGAGCGAGAGTGAGCCCTCGAGCGCTGAAGTGCGAAAGGGCAACTCACCTCAGCGGCCGTAAACCCTCTCGTTCCGCTGTCTCCGCGCCAGCTCGCCTTGCCATCTTCGAATGAGCTGCTGGATATGGCCCCTTCCGAGCACCGCTTCGGCGTCCTTTTCGGACATTGGGTTGGAAATTCGGGCTTCGTCCGGAAGGGAGAGCTGGTCCTTGAGCCACTCCTCCCAACGAGGGTTAGGTGGGAGATCCTTGTAATGGAGGAAGGGGAAGGTGGGGTAGAATTCTTGCGGGCTAAAAACCAGGACTTTGTCTGTCGACAGCGAAGGGTCAGTTGCCGAGCTTGAGCTCGGGAATAGCCAACTGCTTCCGCACTCACGGTGGGTGAGAATTCCCCCTCGCCCGGAAGATTCTACATCTACCTCAACATTCACCGCAATCTCGATGGCATCGGCCGCGATTGTTGGATCCATAGGCCCACCTCGAGCGCTCGGAGGATGGACAGGAATGATCTCTTGTAGGCTTCCCCCATAGTTAAACTCTTCCGACTTGATGTCTTCTGCAAGAGAGCGCACTTGCGCATGCTTGTAGATGTGCTGCTGGGAGTAGGTGGGCTTGGAAGGGTCGTAATCCACGCGGAGAAGGAGGTAATGGGTCATGCGAAGCGACTCGGTGTGGCCAATGCGGAGGGCAGAGCGTGCGGCGTAGATGAGCTCCTTCTTGATACCCGAAAGGTAATTAAGATCCTGTTGCATGTAGATGGCGAGCCGTGGTGACGCCAGGGAGGATCTTTCGAGCTGTTCCATCGCCGAAGCAGCCCGTCGGCACGCAGACTTGTGAGTGGGCCAATGGGCTACCTGGGGGCTAGAGTCAGTTTAAATCTGGCGAAGCTACAGTCGTGGAGACGCGCCTGGCATGCCTTCCCGCAGCTGTGAGGACGGGAAGCGAAGAGGCGGTCAGCGCCGAGCTCGGTGAAAACGGGCCAAGCTCGTTTCGGGAAGCTCGGAGAGTGTTATGCGTGAGAGATAACGTGAAAACAAACCCGACTCACTACCGTGTATTGAGTGAGCATCGCGAGCAATGGAGTAGCTTGACGTTCTCCTCGCCTTGCTTCGTTTTGCACCAGGCGCAAGCGTCTTTGGGATCCTGTGGCTTAGGTTCGAGTCTCAGGTCGTCTAGTGTGAGTGACATAGTCCGAGCAGGCGAAGTAAGATGCGATAGCGAGCGAAGAAGGCCGGAGCAGAGGAAGCGGCGCCGCCGAAGCTCGATAAGTGCGTTGGTGGAGGAAACGGCGAGGGCGAGAGTTGCTCTGCTGGGAGCAGAGATGTAGAATAGTAAGGTGCTGTTGGCCTCTTGCACGGATTCGGACGAGAGACTGTGCACGAAGAAACGTAAAGGAGGAATAGCAGGCAAGTGGGGAACCGCGAATCGAAGCTCTTCCTCCGCCCGTTCACTGCCACCCCTTTTCGCACCTTCGGTCGCTGCAGTGCAGATCTTTAGTGCCACAGCAGCCTGTCTGTAGCCTCTTCGTAAGCCCAGCTTCGCTGCTGACTGATCGCCCCATTAAAGACTCGACGCGCGGCGCTGACTTTCGCTCTTCTTCCTGCCCTTCTCTATCGTCCAGCAGATTCTTCTACCAAGTAACACCTTCTCTACTATCCATTATGGCCAGCCCCATCGAGATCGCCTCCGTGTCCGCTTGGAATGAAGCACTCCGTTCGTCGAAAGCGGCGGGCAAGACTGTGGCTGTCGACTTCCATGCTACATGGTGTGAGTGCTTTTGATCTGCTAGAGACGGATCTCAGGAGCTCTCCTGTGCTCTGGCTACTCTTTTGCTCCCCCGAAAGACGAGTAAACGAGCTGACCCTTGCTTCTCCCATCCACAGGCGGACCCTGCAAGACAATCGCACCCATCTACGCCAATCTCGCCAAGCAGTACCCTCAGGTCACCTTCCTTCGCGTCGATGTAGACAAGGTGCAGCCCGTTGCTCAGAAGTAGTGAGTCTCGCCGCTGCTTCGCCGAGGTTCTTCGGCTCACTTTCGCTTTGCTGACACGCGTTCCACCTCAACAGCAAAGTCGCCGCTATGCCTACCTTCCTTGCCATCAAAGGCGAGCAGGGCGTCGTCGATACCCTGAAGGGAGCCGACCCTCAAGGCCTCACCAACCTGATCGCCCGACATGCTGGACCGAACCCTCCCGTCGCTCCCCTTCCCCCGAAAGCCGAGGAAGCAAAAGCAAAGGGAACTGAAGCGTTCAAGGCGGGCGACTGGGCTACTGCTGTCGAGTTCTACGGAAAGGCTATCGAAGAGGCGGTGGGTTCTGATCCTTCCTCGACTCGGCAAGCGCCCTGCTGATCCCTTTCCTCGGCAGCCCGACTCGGCAGCGCTGTACGCCAACCGCTCCGTTACCCTTCTCAACCACCTCTCCTCCCCTTCTCCCGCTTCCCTCCCCTCCGCACCAAACCCTCTCGAACTCGCCCTTTCCGACGCTCGTAAAGCGACTGAGCTCCTGCCGTCATGGGGCAAGGGATGGGTTCGTCTTGGAGAGGCTTTGGTGGCTTCTGTAGCCGCAGGAGGTGATGCAGAGCAGCGCCAGGAGGCGGTGAAGGCCTTTGAGCTGGCCGTGGAGCGGAGTGAGGGCACGGTCAAGAAGGAAGCGAGGCTTAAGCTGCACAAGGCGAAGCAGGAGCTATAATTTGATGCAACTTGGCCAGATCTGATCAGATTTGTATACTCGAGTCGCGCTTGGTGAGGGTGGTGGAGAGCACTCAAGTACTCAAGCCCACCTTCGAAAGTAGCTTCGGCGAAGGCGACGCTCGGCTGTCCCTCTCGGTTCTCGCTCTTCTCACTCAGATCGGAACAGCAAAACGAACACCTTCAATACACGAATGTCTGCACGACAACAGCATTCTTTCTACTCTCCCCTGAAGTATCCGGGCTCGATCCAAGGCATGCCTACCACCTCGGCCTTCTTCATCTTGCCGCGAATGTCGACCTGAACCTGCGATCCCTTCTTCCACAGTCCCTCGGCGGTAGAGATGTATCCCATCGAGATGTTCTTGCCGACGGTAGGAGCGGGGAGACCCGAAGTGACAGTGCCGATGTGTTGAGGCTCGGCGTCGAGTGAGTAGATCTTGGCGCCCTCTGCGAGATGAGGAAGCGCGCGAGTCAGCTCGAAATGTATCGCGAAGGCGAGCAAGTTAAAGACGTACCCCTTGCTGCAGGTCCCTTCTCAACAACCAGGCCGACGCGCTTGCGCGAAGTGCCCCCCTTCTTGAGCTCCTTGAGGGTGCGCTCCGAGCCGATGAACGATCCAGGAGTGCGACGGTCTTTTCCTGTTGAGGGATAGCGTGACGAGAGGGTCAGCGACGTCTTCAAATCTCGACCGCCGAAGGAGGAAAGGGAATCCGATACTCACCGACGACCCACCCGAGAGCGGCCTCTCCAACACCAGTACCCTCGTTCAAGTCGTGACCGTAAAGGCAAAGACCGGCCTCCAACCTCAAACTATCCCTAGCGGCCAGCCCTGCCAGCTTGACCTCAGACTGCTCGAGCAGCATGCTTGCGAGCTCCTCGGTCCTTCCTCCCTCGACGCTGATCTCGAATCCATCCTCGCCGGTATATCCACCGCGAGCGACGTGCACAGCGGGAGCGTTGGGGCCGAGGGAAGGGATCGGGAGGAAGGCCGAGGTGGAGAAGGTGAGGAGCTTGTTGATCTTGGTGGAGGGGGAGAGGAGGCGCTGGAGGGCGGTGTGCGACGAGGGACCTTGGAGGGCGATGAGGCCATGGGAGCGGAGGACTTCCATCTTGACCTGCTCGGCCGAGTGAGAGGCGTTCCAGCTGGCGAGGTGCGATTCGATCCAAGCGAGGTCCTCGGCGGCACGGCCGGCGTTGGTGACGAGGTAGAAGCTGGTGTGAGAGGAAAGGTCAGCTCAAAAACGAGAGACGAGTGAGTATCCGTGACGTACGACTCCTCTCCCCAGCGAGTGATCATGCAGTCGTCGATAATGCCTCCCTCCTCGTTTAAGAGGACACTGAGCGTCGAACGAAGGACGTCGCCGTCGGCCTTGGGAACGGGAAGGGTCGCGAGGGATGCGGGGAGTAGCTGGGAGAGGAAAGCAAGTGCTCCGGGTCCATTGTAGCTGCAGAGAACGGCGAGAAGTCAGCCTTAAGCCATCGCCGAAGGGAGGGGGGGCGAGAAGCGACAGGGGAAGCGAAACTCACGTCGACTGGATCATGTGTCCAACATCGAAGAGTCCCGACGACTTGCGCACTTGGTGGTGCTCAGCGACTAGGAATGAAGGGAGGTAGGTCAGTTAAGGCTCGAGGAAGAGCTTGGAGAGCAACGACGCCGCGCCGAGCGCCGAGATCCGACGGTTGAAGCTCGTGGGGCCGATGCTTGAAAATGTGCAGGCTTGTAGTATCTTCTGGGCACTACCCAGCTAGCTGCACCATCTCCCGCTTGCCCCAGCGAGCCACTGCAGCCCAATCTCCCCACCTGACGAGAGCTTATCGTTCTCTCGCTCTGCACCACTTCAAGGGGCTTCCCAGAGCACCAAACCACTCCGAAACAAGTCTAGCAAGCCCGACTCACCAGGTCCTCCAGCCACGTTAGCTCCAGCGGGCGCGTTGTAGCTCAGCGGCATCTCCCACCCCGCAAACTCGACCATCTTGCCGCCATGCTCGGGCTTTGTGTGAAAGTCGTAAAGTGGTGTACGAGCGTACTTCTGCTTGCGAGCAACGGGAGGAAGTCAGCGGATCCGCGCTGGAGCCGAAGGCGAAGGAGAGAGAGCGAGGCAGCGCACGGGGAGGATGGGCGAGGTGGAGAAGGCGCGTTGGAGAGCAGCGGGTGTAGCAGCCAGGCGACGAGGGCGAAGAGTGTGCAAGAGGCTCATGATAGCAGTGAGTGGTGCAGAGTCAAGCCCCGACCGTGCAAATTTCCATCGACCGCCCCGCCAGCGCACTCTAAAGGCAGTCTACTCTAAAGGCAGTTTATGGGCGAGGGCGGTAGTGGGTTGATCCAGGTCATGGAGCAGGCAGTCGAGCCATGAGCGACGAGGCTGATGGAAGTAAAGAGACGAAGGGGGCGAGATGGAGGAAGAAGGGAGAGCTTGGCTGAGCATCATCGCCGAGATGCACTTTCGCAAGGGGCGTTGAACGAGAGAGCCGTGATGCAGAGGGATAGGCTCGAAGCGCGATGCTAAGTTTTACCTGAAGGTGCTCTTTCTTTCCGCTTCGCCGGCGAGAACTGGCTACTCGTTCCACCTTCGCCGAACAGTCTTCTGGCCGCGAGCGATGGGGTCGTTTGAGGAGAGAAGAAAGTCGAAAGAGGTTCAAGCATTGCACCACACATTCAAGCAGAAAAGCATCGGGCTCCCAGCCCTACTCGAGCAACTGTAATAGAGCAAAGGTCAGCTCGCTCGCTCAGCGCCTCTTCCTCGGAGCTCCAGACCGAGCTCGACATATCTCGACGCCCTCCTTCAGAAGCTGATCGCGGTGGATATGCTCATATATCATGATGCGCGCTACAGCTTCACGGGAGAGGAAGGTACTTAAGTAGTCGTCACGAGAGATGCTGTAGCAGGGGAGGGAGCTCGGCGCCGAGAAGATTCAGTAAAGGAGGGCGTTCAAGCCGGGGTTGGGAGGCCAATCTTTGAGCTCCGCGAAGCACTCCACTTGCGTCTTGTTGATGGTGGTGATCATCGCTGAAGGCAGAGGGGGTCAGCGAAGACTTCACTCTTCATCACCTCGGCGAGCGAAGACGACTCACAGAAGTCCTTGGCGATACCTCCCTCGGGACTCCTCCACTGGACGCGCAAGCAGGCGACGAACCTGAAGAACTTCTCAGAGTTCTCGCAAGCGAGAGCGGGTGGTTGTGCTCCCTCATGGTAGTGCGAACGCCGCGAAACACCTGGCGCCTTGCGAGCTCCGCCGGCGTACGCGAGCCTTCCCCTCCTTCAAAGGGCTCGACAGTGAGTTTCCTGAAGGTGAAGCGCAGTCGAAGAGGAACGTCGTCGAGCTGTTTGTACTCGAGAGTGAAGATAAAGAAGTGCGAATCGTGAAGCGAGTTGGGAGTGCCGACACGAAGCGCCGAGCGAGCGGCCGCCGCTGCCTCGACAAAGACCTCCCGGCGAAGCTTTTCGACGTCTTTTTGGTAGCGATCCAAGCCCGGGATACGCTCGCCGAGCTCCTTCATCTTGTTCTGGTCCTGTACGCTCTCGAGACAGATGGGCTTGTGGCGAGGATAGTCCTTCGTCTGCAGAAGCAAAGACGGTCAGCAGGTACAGCGAGCTGTAACTTCTTACGAAGCGCACCTGACAGTCCTTCGAGCAGCTGTTGGGATGAGGGAGAGGCAAGAAGTCAGCGGCCTTGATCGCGAGACTCCTCCTCGCGCCCAGCTCAAAAGACACTCACTACGGCGCCTTCTTACATCTCCCACATACTAGCACCTGCTTTCCCGTACCCTCGCCGAGCTCCTCGCAGCAGTTCTGGCAGTTTCGAGGCATGCGGTCGAGCGAAGAAGCAAAGCGAGCGAGATTTGAGAGCTTGGAGTCCTCTTCTGCAGACGGGCGGAGCTGTAGTCGTGCTGTAGAGCTTCCTCAAGTCGTTCTGTGCTTTCCTGTGAGCTTCGGAGCTGTAGCGAGTCGACGAGAGCTGAGCGACGAGGATGTGGAAGGAGTAAGAAAAGCGAAACGGCTCAATTTCGAGGGGAGGGCTCGAGTTGGAGAGGGTGTCGAGAGGGGTTGTAGGTGAATAGGAAGAATGAAGAAGCTATTCAATTCCATCTACAACACTACAGAGTTCTGCTTTCTCCCTTTTCCCCCTCTTGACAGCCCTTCGTCTCGCTCGCTCGTCCTTCTCTGGCCTTTCTTGATCTCCTTTCTCGTTGTAGCCCAGCAGGGAGCTGACCTCCCCTCTCTTTCGCGGTGTCGAAGAGGGAGAGCTTGAGTGTGTTGTCGAGCTGTAACGACCAGAGCTTCAACCCCATTTTCCTCAGGCCTCGCGAACCCTTCCTTCGCCGAGATCGTTCGCACCTCTCCGGTCGAGCGAAAGACAATTGAAGGCATGCATATCACTTCGTCCACTTCCACTTATACACCGCTATTCCCAAGACTAAAAATCACATATATCAACACAAAGAAAGGGAGCCCTGCGATATTTCGGTGTTCTTCCGTTCGTCGTCGACGTCGAGTCCGAGTCGAGGTGAGGAAGGAGACGGCTATGTACATTCCTCGAAAGAAAAGCGTGTTGGTCGTGGTGGTGGTGTTGGTACAGATGTGCAGAGGAGGAAGGGAAGTCGTTTCGTATCGAGATTGCTGGTGGGAAGGGGAGGACAGTATTGCCGACTTGGTCGACGAAGGGGGAATGGGTGAAGCGAAAGCGAGGTGCTGGTGCGGTGGTGGTAGGATTGGGTGCGTATGGACAAGCGAGGATGTCCTTGTTGGAAAGCTTTTGAGTGTCTTGGGTGGTGGTGGTGTAGTCGAACCGTCTCGTCGTCGTCCTCATCTCGGCGTCTCTACTTCTCCTCCATCCTCCGAACGCCTCCCCTCCTTAGGCCTGTCCCAATCCCCTCAACATCCTCTCGCCGAAAGGACTAACGCCACGCTTCTTCTTGGGTCCACCGGCAGCTCGTCCACGAGCGGGGCGCTCCTCGGGAACGGCGAGGGAGGGAGCAGGCGCGGCGGGAGCGGGAGCGGGGGCGGGAGGAGCGGCGACAGGGGCGGGGGCAGGAGGAGCCGAGCGAGGTCCACCGACGTTGGAAGCGGGAGGCGAAGGAGGCTTGGGCTTGCCTCCGAATCCACCGACGCTGAGCCTCCTGAAGAGACCGAATCCGTCGCTGGCCTTGTTGCCGGTGCTCGAGGGGGTGGCGCCGGCGGAGACGACTCGACCGAGGGGAGCCATCATCGCTTGCTGTCCACTGATGCTGGCTCGGCGTTGAGGAGGGCTCGACGAGAGGGGACCACCGCTCGAAGCTCCCTGAGGCCATCCCCAGCGGGCTCCGTTGGCGAAGGGCGAAGTAGCAGCGGGAGCCGACTCGCCCATGCTAATGCCAGCCGACTCGCCTCCGAGGTCGTCAAACTCGATCTCCTCCTTCTCGCACACGCCGCCGAGTCCCGACGCCTTGCCCGAGGTAGCGCGGGGCTTGCCCATTCCAATGCCGAGCTGCTTGGGCGAGGTCGAGAGAGGAGGAGTGGGAGGAGAATCGGAAGCAGCGCTGGTAGGAGAGGTGCTCATACCGGGCGCTTGGGCGCCGGGGAGCGGCTCGTCGTTGGAAGGGATGGGGATGTTGAGGGGCCTGCCTTGCGCGCCGGAAAAGGACGACGAGCGAACATGGTGGTAGGCCTTTTGAAACTCCTCCGAATCGAGCGTGGTGGGAGGCGAGAGCGAGAGCGCCGAAAAGGCTCGAAGCGACGCCGACAAGGCGGAGGAAGGCGAAGCGAGGCTCGTAGGACCTCCGTTCGAAGAGGTGGACATCGGCTGAGATGACTTGACGGGGATGGGCACGGAAGCGATGGGAGGGAGATCGGTCGAAAGGGAGCGCGAGCGCGAGCGAGTCACGGTTGCGCGGGGAGGGGCGTTGTCGTTGATCGTCGACATCTGCAGGTCGGAAGGGTCAGTTTCTGCTGCAAGTTCGCGCGAATAAGCTACAACTCACCTTTTGAGTGCTTGGACGGCGGATTGGGTTGCGAAGAGGCCGAGCTGACCCTTTTGCGTGCTAGTGTCAGGTGCTTGTGACCGGCTTTGGCTGAGAGGCGGCGGATCGGTGGCCGGAGGAAACGGCGACGAGGGAGCGGAGGGGGGAGGAAGACCGAGGGAGTTATAGGGTAGTAGGCTCGACTTGGGAAATGCGAGCGACTGGTTGAGCGTGCGAGAGGGCTACTTGGAGCTCTTGTGGAGGCCTGCTTCGGTGTCCCAAGCGCTGGAGAAGAGCGAGCAGTCAACGGAGCGGGCGGGGAAGGCTCGGGAAGGGTTGATAAGGGTGTAGAGACCTGTAGATGCACCTGTAGGTCAGTATGCTGGCGCAGGCGAGGCGCTGCGAGGTTGAAACGGCGCACGTTTGGCTTTGATCTCTAGAGTGGCTGCCTGGCGCGGTAAGGACCGCGAGAGGCGGGGGGTGGGTGTTGGGGAAGTGAAGCTTAGAGTCCTTGTTTGATTGTGCTGGCAGATGTAAGAGAGTACAAGAAGGGGGAAGATGAGGAAGGAGATCAAGAGTCGTCAAGCTCGCAATCCCCCGCGCCCTCCGCACTTTGATCGATGGGGCTAACTTGACCTCCTCTCACTTCGTCAGCAATACCGAAGCGGGTTTGGCCTTTGCAGTTTGTCTTGCTGAGCTCGCTATTCGCTGATTGCCTACAGAGGTCCTTGACAGCAGCGCAGAGCGACTCTCGTGAAGCAGGAGAGGGGCTCTGAAAGGTCGGCGTTCTGGCACGGTCAACGCCGCCCGAAGCGCCAAACGCCGTCGAGGGAGGGGGAGGGCTAGCTGACATTGGGGAAGAAAAACAAACCTTGCCGGGCTCATATATTACAGGGAGAGTCTATCACCAAAGACCGGCGCTGCTTCGCTTGCAGTGGCGCGAAACCTGCGATGGGAGAGAAAAGGGTCAGCGTTCGGCGCCGAGGAAATGCGCTGGGCTCGCTTGAGTTGCAAAGCTCACATAGCTGCCTCTATAGCAACAATTTCGCCCCCATCCCCCGCACAAAGAACCTCAGCCTTGTTGAGACCGTTCGGCGCGCGGAGAAGGAAGGGAGCTCGATGCCTTTGAGTTTGACACTCGATGAGTAAGTCTTGCGCTCCAACGTACAGCACACATTTTGAAAAGCGAGCATCATCATTATCGACAGCCTGACCGCCTCTCAGCTGCTTTGCCAAGCAACGGCAAGGAAGCGAAGGAGCTCAGCTCGGTGCTCTTACCGGGGCTGTTCGAGAGCATTGACATCGAGGAGAGACCAGAGTTGCCGTACTAAGGTCACCCAGCATGCGTGAGAGGTTGACCTCAAGGGAAACCCTCGCCGGGCTCGCTCTTCTGCGCCGAGATCTCTGAGGGCCCACGACGGGGGTCTGTGGCTTTCAAAGTGGTTCATAAAGTGGTGAAGATCAGAGTATCTCCCTTTGCCATTGATCCTCAAAAAGCCCCTCAGCAAAGCCAAAGAGCTTGCAAAGGACAGTAGCGAGTGACCGCTCTGCTTGCCTCTTAAGCAAGCCCCAAGAACACCTGGTGAGCTATGTAAAGTGGCTGCCTGGCACGGTGTGGTGTTGCTGGGTGAAGTGGCGAGACCGGCGCTGCCTTGGCTGAGGCAGGGAAGAGCTGACGGAGGGGGACGAGAGGTTCGGTGATAGTTCGGTGATTCGTTGCGTGACGGTAGAGGGAGAAAGAAGGCTAAAGGGGAGTACTAGGAGGAAGAGCTAATCAAGGAGTTTCTAATAAGACTAAAGATAGAGAGGAGAGGCTAACTAAGTGGAGAGTAACGCGAGCGAGAGAGAGAGGGGAGTAGGCGGGCGAGAAGTTCGAGGGAAAGAAGGGGGAAAGGAGGGCTGGGAGTGGGGTAGGTGTGTAGGGGATGAGCAAAAACCTCTTCGACTTTTCGACGAGGAGGGGGATAGGGGGAAGGGGGAAGGAGAAAAGGGGAGATGAAGGAGGGCGGAAGGCAAGTCGGAGGAAAGGGACCACGAGCAACAAACTGGCGAAAGGGACGAGAGATCCTCGGTCTGAGGGAAGGCAGTGACGTCCGAGAGGTGTCCATTCCGTTCTTCTGCAGATTCGGTGACTTCTTGGAGGGCGGGAAGGTCGTCGTTGGCTGTTAGGTCAATCGTCTCGGTTGTCGTCTCGGCGGGGAGTTCTGGCGCAGCGTCGTCGAGGGCGGTAGTCGTAGTGGCAGTAGTAGTAGTAGTAGCCGTAGCGTCCGTTGTAGTCGGGTAGTAAACTGGATAGCTCTCCTTGGTCGTTTCGTCGATGAGGGGGCCGTGGGCCAAAGAGGGAGAGGAAGGGGTGAAGGAGGGCGAAGTCGCCCGACCTACCACAACGGTAAGGACTGCAAGAGGCGGGGAGGTGGGTGTTAGGGAAGTGAAGCTTAGAGTCCTTGTTTGACTGTGCTGGCAGGTGTAAGAGAGTACAAGAAGGGGGAGGATGAGGAAGGAGATCAAGAGTCGTCAAGCTCGCAATCCCCCGCGCCCTCCACACTTTGATTGATGGGGCTAACTTGACCTCCTCTCACTTGCCAGCAAATCCCGAAAATGCTCCCTTGGCGCTCCCTCAGCGCTTCTTCTTGCTCGTCGCTCGACCACCGAGAAAGCGCGGGGTGCTCACTGCTCAATTGAGGTCGAATCTCTTGCAAGGCATTTGAACGTACCTTGAGAGGTGGCTATTCCACCTCGGCAGGGGATGTCACAGCCACTCAAGGAGCCTTTGCCTGCCTTGCAAGCAAGCAAGCGAGCGAGCTCGGCGATGGCGAGCCGAGAGCTGAGCGGGGCGGCTGAAAAAGCCGCTGCTTGGGGAGCTGGGGAAATGGAGGAAAAACAGACCAAAGTGCTCATCTCGAGCAGCTAGACCTGCTCATCTTCATCTCCGCCAGCTCGCCCGAGTCGCTCAACCCTTTCCCTCTGAGTCCGAAAGCCCGCCGAGAAAAGCAGTGAGTGCTGCTGCAGCGTATGCAGGAGCAGGAGAGCTGCTAGAGAAGCAGAAGGACCCTGTAAACGTCCATTGGACGCCCACTTGACCTCTGTAAGCCCTGCCTACTTGCCTGCTCCTGCTCGTCTCGGTCGGCGCTCGGTCTGTTGGCGTTAGAGCCTCTTCATTGACAGCTTAGACACCGGAGCGGTGAGCAGTGGTGAGAAAGCAGTTTCATCAAAGCTACAAGCTACCTCCGTGGCGGCTTGCAGACCTCGAAAGAGCTGCTCGGCCCTGCCCCCGGTCAGCTCGGGTTCGGCGAACGAGGAGAGCTGGCCGCGCTGCAAGGGCAGCTGCAGCTCAAGGGAAGGTCGAGAAGGGTACCTCTTTTATGTCCCGATAGCAGGCTATCTCCCCGCTCTTTGAGCGAGAGAAGGGCCTCTCAGAGGGAGGAGAGAAGCCCCAAGTTCCAACTCCGAGAACGAGTCGGGCACGCTTCCTGACGTCAGTGTGAGCTGGGAGCACAGACGCGCTAGTAGCAGGAGTGAGCTAGCATCCCCGAGTGCTCCCTCGCCACCTGCAGGCCCTCATCCCGGCTCCCAGCCCCCAGCCCCAGCTCCGAAAGCTCGGCGCTGCACTTGCTTCGCCCACCCGCGGCGAGAGCATGGGAGACATGGAAGACAGGATGGAGCAGTACACGAAAAGCATCCTCTAAGTGCTTATCGAGTCACTGCAGCCCTCCTTTGTAGCCCTCTGCTCTTCGCCTGCTCCTCAGCACTCGATGGACGACCGAGGACTCGAGGAGCCCTCGGCGGGCTTGTCGAGCTGTAACGGCACAGGGGACAGACCGGGCGCCTAGCAAGGTGTTGAAGAGCACTCCCTAGTGCTCATCACCACCTCGCGAGCCTCCTGCTCCGCCCCAGCTGCTCAGCTGCTCCCTCCCTCCCTCCATCGCTGCTCGTCGAGAGCTCGGCGCTGCAGCTCAGCGCAGCCCTCCTAGCAGCCATCAGAGCATAACAGCACATGTATTATGTAGAGCTCACCTGTTTCCCTTGATGCTCGCCTTGTCCTCCTGCTCTTGCACCGTCCGCTTGAGTCGAGCGAGGTGGGTCGTCCGTCCGTCTCGAGGCGAGGGCGAAGTTGTAGTCGATCAAACCAGTCCTCCACGCAAGCAAGCAGAGCAGTCTTCAATTCCTTCTGCTCCCCGTTGTCGAATCGGGCCGTGTAGCTCACCCCCTCGCCAAGCAGGTAATCGTCGAAGTCCAACCCTCTGTCTTCCTCTCCCCACCTCCTCCTCCTCCTCTGCGCTCGTCATGTCGTCTCCCGCCGCTTCTTCTACGCCCGTTGTACCCGTTCGCTCGGAGCAGGTTTTGGAGGCTAAGGTAGGCCTTTCTCTCTACCAGGCTACAGCGAGGGCTGAGGGAGCGAGCAAGGCGAGAGGTGACGCGCGTTGGAGCTGCTGTCGAGAGGAGTAGGATGTAGGGAAGCAGAGAAGGATAGGTAGCTGACCATTCCTCTTTCTGTACCTCACCACCACCACCACCACCTCCCTCTCTACCTCCCTCGCCATGCTCGACGACCTGTCCTGCGCGCGCCGACCTCTCCCGCTCGCCCTTCCCTTGCTCCTCTCCCTCTCCTCCCCCTATGGCGAACGATGCGACCCCAAAGACGGACCTCTGCATCTCGAACGCTATCGTCAAGGCGGGAGTTGGGCTTGGTGCTGGTGTCGTTGCTAGTGCTGTTTTGTTCAGGCGTGAGTTGGTGCTCTGGTTGAGGTCGAGCTGGGCGGTGGGAGGGAGGGAGGAAAGAGGGAAGGGGAAGGGGAAGGGGAAGGGGAGTACTACAGTATTATGAAGCTGACATTGCTTCCTTCTCGCTACTCCAACGCTCCCCTCCCTTCTCCCCACCCCTTCTCTCCCATCCCCTCGACTCGCCTCGCCTCGACTCGACTCACTCGCTCCCTCCCTTCGCATCCCTCACTACGTTCGCTCTCAATGGCTCCCCAACGCTCGCAGGTCGTCCCTGGCCCGTCCTCCTCGGTCTCGGATTCGGCCTAGGACAAGGTTACAGCGATTGCGAGCGCGTCTTTAACCCTGCTGCTGTTCCCGGGTTCAAGATTGCGGGTCAGAAGCCTGAGGTGGGTCATCTTTCCTCGTTCTGGTGGTGTTGATGCAGAGGAGGCGAGAGCGGTGGAGCGAGGAGCTGTGGGTGGAAAGGGAGGAGGGAGGCTCGGCGATGGGGGAGACGGAGGATCGCTGGTTCAGAGAAGGCGGAAGAGACATTGCAGTACAGTAACCAAGAACCAACACTAACTCTACTACACCCCCAACAGTCCCCCTACTCCTCCTTCAACCCCTTCGGCTCCTCCCCCTCTTCCACTCCCGCTCCCTCCCCTGCTCCCGGCGCCACCCCCGCCGCTCCCATCACCTCCCCCTCGACCACGGCCGACCCATCTGCGGCTCTAGTTCAAGCCAAGGCAGAGGTCAAGGCCAAGGGAGAGACTGCCAAGGAGAAGGTTGGCGAGGTGGTTGACAAGGTGAAGGAGACGGTCGGAGTGGTGGAAGAGAAGGCTGAGAAGAAGGTGCAGGATATTAAGGAGGGGAAGAAGTGGGTTTGAGGGGTGTAGTGGGTTAGCGTGGATTAGAAGCAAAAGATGGTTACAAGTTAGAGCGAGGCTGTTAGACCGAGTTGGAGAGGCGAGGGATAGAAGCTCGGGTCGAATGAGAGATGGGCCAGGCCAAGAGATGGATTGCATGCGAAGTGAGCTGAAGTTGAAGTAGCGAAGAGCCAAGAAGCTTTACGAGTTGACGAGGAAATCCCCCTCGCTCTTGAATCTCTCGCGGCCAACCCCCATCTCGCGCGAGCCAGACGCGTTCCTTTCTCTCTCTCTTCCCTCTCTCTCGCTCGTCGTCTCCCTTCTTCGTCGACAGGATGTTGGTACAAGTAGCCCTCTTGGTAGCGAAAGCTTTCGCAGCTCTCCTCGGTTCCCTCGCCCTCATCGTCACGCTTAATGTCCTCAAACAACTCGTACGTTTCCTCTCATCCTCGACGAGCAGACGCGCGGGCCTTCACCTCGCTTCTCGTTTGCTCACCCTTCTGATGCGCAACAGGTCACCCCGAGGGATCCTACTCTTCCTCCTCTAGTATTCCACTATGTTCCAGTAATCGGTTGTGCAGTCAGTTATGGTATGGATCCTCTTGGGTTTTTGGAGAAGTGTCGTCAAGCCGTGAGTTGGCTCCTACACCTCTCCCTTACATCCTCCCCGAGTGCAGGGGCTTCTGCACCTTCCTAGATATGCTTGTAGCTAACCAGCGCGTTCTGTTTGGCGACAACAGTACGGACCCGTCTTCACCTACCCTCTCCTCGGCCGCAACATTACCGTCACGCTCGGACCCTTGGGATCCAACTTTGTGCTCAATGGCAAACTCGCCCATGTTAATGCTGAGGAGGCTTATACTCATTTGACGACGCCGTGAGTTCTAGTTTGACTGGCTCTTTGGATGGGAGGAGGAGCGCGTTGGGAGGGACGCGACAGGGTGGGTTGGAAGGAGGGAGAGGAATGGAGAGCTGACCATGTATTGCATCTCGATACATCCTCTTCATCATCATCACCACCCATCGACCCTCGCTCTGCCCTCTTCCCCTCTCCCTCGCCCTTCGCCTTCCCCTTCCCCCGCCCTCCCCCCTTCTCCCATTCATTTCCTCCCCTTCGCATCAACACACCAACAGCGTCTTCGGCACCGAAGTAGTCTACGACGTCCCCAACGCCGTCCTCATGGAGCAAAAGAAGTTTGTCAAGTTTGGTCTCACAACCGAGAACTTTCGTCGTTATGTTGGATTGATCCGTGGGGAGACTTTGGGGTACTTGAGTAATGAGGTGTTTAAGAAGGATGTGAGTTTCTACTCTCTCCTTCCTCTTTGCTTCCTCCTTCCCCCTTCCTCCTCGTCCTCCCCCCCTTCCCCTGCTCGTCGGTGTCCAGTTCGGCGCTCCCTCTCCCTCTCGCTGACCCCCTCCTCCCTCTCCACACAGTCCAAAACCACCGCCTCCTCCACCGACGCCTTCAAGACTTCCTCTGAGATCACCATCTTCACCGCCTCTGCCACCCTTCAAGGCAAGGAAGTTCGCGCGGGATTGGACGCTAGTTTCGCTCAGCTTTATCATGATCTGGATGGGGGTTTTACGCCTTTGGTGAGCTTTTGAGGATCTCGCTTGGTGGGGTTGGAGGGAGGAAGGGGGTGTGGAGGGAGCGGAGGTCGCCGAAGCTTGGCCCTTTTGGCTCCATCCTCTCCTCGCTCCTTCCTCGCGACTTGAGGACAAGCTACAAGGCACTGACACTACTTCTCACTCCTAGAACTTTGTCTTCCCCAACCTCCCCCTTCCTTCGTACCGTCGTCGTGATGCCGCTCAGAAGAAGATGTCGGATTTCTACATTTCCATCATGGAGGCTAGGAGGAAGAGTCCCGAGGCTGTGAGTTGAGATCTCTCTCTCTCTTTCTCGCTTCCTTTCATTCCTGAGCGCGAAGAAGGATGAGGAGGAGCTGAGAAGGGCGAGCACCGAGCTGACCCCTCCCCTTCTCCGATGCCAACAGCCCGACCTCGACATGCTCACGGCTCTCCAGAACAACGAGTACAAGAACGGCAAGCCCCTCACCGACAAGCAAATTTCGCACATTATGATTGCCCTCCTGATGGCCGGTCAGCATACTTCGGCCGCTACGGGCGCTTGGAGTATCCTTCGCTTGGGAGAGAAGCCCGAGTTGCAGTGAGTTCTTACCCCTTTCCTTCTCCGTCGTGCGAGGATCAGAAGCTGACCGGCGTGCGTATCAAACAGGGAAATGCTCTACAAAGAACAACTCGAATACCACGGCGATGGCGCCGGGGGTCTCAAAGACCTAACCTACGAGACTCTCACCACTCCCATCCTTTCCGCCTTCATCAAAGAAGTCCTGCGTATGCACCCTCCGATCCACTCGCTCATGCGCAAAGTCATCGCTTCCGTTCCCGTCCCCCCCTCCGTCGGTTCCCCCTCCGCCGAGCCTCTCGCCAGCGCCTCCTTCAAGAAGGCCAACGAAGGGCGTGAGTACGTCGTTCCCAAGGGCAACTACGTCCTCGCTGCTCCTGGGTTCAGTCAGATGGATAAGAGTATTTGGGGGGAGGATGCAGAGGAGTTTAAAGTTGAGAGATGGTTGGATGAGAGTAAGAAGGTTCCGGGAGAGGAGGATGAGGGGGAGGAGGATTATGGGTGGGGAAAGATTTCAAAGGGTGGAAAGTCGGCTTGTGAGTTTCTCTCTTGGGGTCTTTGCTTTAAGCGCAAGGACGAGCGGGAGGAGCGCCGAGCTGATTCTCTTTCCCCCCTCCCTCTCTCCCCGACTCGAATCGCAACAGACCTCCCCTTCGGAGCCGGTCGTCATCGCTGCAGTACGTTTCCGTTCTCATCCTTCTCCTCCTTCTTCCTCCCTTGCTGACCCCTCTTCTCATCGTACAGTCGGCGAGCAATTCGCCAACGTCCAACTCGGCACCATCATCGCCACCCTCGTGCGCGAGATGACTTGGACTCTGGATCAACCTTTCCCTGGAAACGATTACACTGTGCGTTTCTTGCTCCCTTCCTCGCTCTCTCCCGCCGACCGTGAACTGACCTCTCCCTCCCTCCTCCTCTCCCTCGCCTCAATGCTCACACCGAAACGCATCATCACGCAATCAACAGACCATGATCGTCATGCCCCAACAGCCCCGTAACGTCACTTTCAAGCGTCGTTCAGCTGGAAAGGCTTGAACCTCCGCAACGAAGGGAGGAGAATAGACACTTTAGCTCTCCAAGGGACCTTATAGAAACACACAACTCGGTCTAATATTCTTCAATCGCAAGCGCTCGTTTCTCTATTCTTCTTCTTGAGCTCGGCCGGAGAGGGAGAGGGAGAGGGAGTTCGGCGAGGGGTTCGGCTCGGCTTTTGAAAGCGGGAGAGGAAGGGATTACCGGCCGACGGCTCTGTACGCAGGTTCCAAGTATCGTGCAGAGTACAATTCGCCGGCGCATGCTGCTGCTGGCTATATCGAGCCAGCGAGCAGAAGAGGGCGGATCGGCGCGGGACTTGGAGGGGAGAGCAGGGCGTGGGTCTGCTGCTGAGGGGGTTTGGGGAGCTGGGAGGCTGGTGGGAGTTGGAGAGGTGTATCTCAAGTCATTCTAGACTGCCGACGAGGATGAGCCTACATTACAGCGCTGAGCATCGCCCTTCTCTTTTCCTTCCTCCCTCTCCGCGCGATCCTCCTGACCATCTCCGACCACCATCGGCCGAGCACATCTTACTGCGACCATCTGCAAGCACATGCTGCACGGCTTCCCACCCCGACGGCTCGACCTCACTAGCTCGCGGCGAAAGCGTCACCCACTTATCGCGCTGCCGACCCCACATTTTCCCACTCGACTCGCCCATCACGTCGAGTCGAGTCGAGCGGCTCTCTGCTTCCTGCTCTTCACCTGCTCTTTCTCCTGCTCTCTCCCTCCAAGCGATGAGGCTCCCTCTTCCCCTTCCCTCCCTACTGCTCGCCGCCGCTCTCAGCCCCGCCCTCACCTCCGCCCTCCCCTCTTACGACCTCGAAGCACGGGACGGTGGGATCATCGCTCGCAAGCACTCCTCTAGCGGAGGCGGAAAGGCTACAGGAGGAGCCGTAGCTACTGAAGCGGCTCCTTGTTCGGAGATTGGGATTGAGATCCTCAAGCAGGGGGGGAGTGCAGCTGATGCGGTGAGTGGTTAGATATAGCTAGGATGCGGTGGAAGCTGATGATGGCGTGCACGACAGATCATTGCTGCCGGGCTTTGTGTTGGGACGATTAGCGCTTACCACTCGGGCATTGGTGGGGGAGGTGAGTTTTGAGGGTATCCGCGGGCTTTTCGGGAAGGAAGGGCAGCTGGAAGGATGTAGAAGAGGACTCTTCTCGCCCCTCGACCCCTGCCAGTCGCTCATCCCGCGCTGCTCGCCGTTCGTTCCCCTTCTCGGCGCTGACCCCTCCCTCTTTCCTTCCGTCTCCCTCCCCTCTCTCCCTCCCAAACAGGCTTCATGATTGTCCGCTTCAACAACGAAGACGGTACCCACGGCTACGAGCAAATCGACTTCCGCGAGACGTGTCCCGGAGCCTGCAACGCGACGATGTACGCCGCCGATGCCAACGGAGCTACTCTTTCGACTATTGGAGGACTTGCAGCTGGAGTGCCGGGCGAGTTGAGGGGCTGGGAGAAGTTGCATCAGAGGCATGGGAAGCTGCCTTGGTGAGTGAGGAGGAGGAGCGCGAGCGGGGCGAGGGTTCGGCGCAGGAGCTCGAGATGGAAAGCTGACTTGGCGAGAGCTTCGCTCATCTTGCAGGACTGAGCTCTTCAAACCTGCTATTAAGATTGCTAGGGAGGGCTTCAAGGTCAACGTCGACCTCGCTTATGCTATCAAGGGTCAGTCTGCTCGTTCTCGCTTGCTCGGCCGACCTTCGCGGTTCGCTGACGAGCTTCCTTCTTCGCGATCTACAGGCGAGGAATTCATCCTTAACGACCCTCTATGGGCCGAGGTCTACGCTCCTAACGGTACCGCGCTCGTCGAGGGAGATACCTGCTACCGCAAGGTGCGCTTCCCCGTTTCGCGATCGCCGAATCCCTCGCTCATCGGTTCTGCCCCCTCCAGCGCTACGCCAACACCCTCGAGAAGATCTCATGGTACGGTCCCGACTGGTTCTGTAAGGCTGTCGTGCTTCCATTCTCTTCAAGCTTGATTGACCCTCCCCTCTCGTATAGACAAGGGCGAGGCTGCCGTCACCGCTGCTGCTGCCTTGTACGCTCGAGGAGGCATCATGACTACGAAAGACCTCGCCTCCTACGAAGCAGTCGTGCGGGAGACGGTTAACATTAGTGAGCCCTTTTTCGGTTTTGCCTCCCCCGAGTTCCCCTCGCTGACGTTCTCCGCCCTACAGCCTACCGCGACTCTCGTATCTTCTCCACTGTGGCTCCTTCATCTGGCGCTGTCGTTCTCTCGGCTCTCAAGGTCCGTTAACCTCCCTTCTCATTCCTTGAGCTCCTCGAGTTCCGGCTGACCTCGGCGCTCCCAGATCTTTGAAGGCTACCAAGGAAACTACACCGACTCAAACCCCGAGATCAACGTCACAACTCATCGTCTTCTTGAGGCTACTCAATTTGCTTACGGACAGAGGAGTGAGTTGGGTGGGCGAGGCTGAGTACGAGCGCCGAAGCTGATCTCTTCTCACCCGCAGCCCAATACGGCGACCCAGCCTTCACAAAAAATGTCACGGACCTTCAACAGTACTACCTCACTGATTCGGTGGTCGAGGAGCTTCGTGCTAAGATTATTGACGTGAGTAAAGGACTCGAGATTGGGGAGGTGGGAAAGACTGCCGAGCTGACCTCTCGGGCCTCACATAGAACACTACCTTCCCTGTTGGCTACTACGATCCTTCTGTACGTCCATCACCATTACGTCTGGGATGAGAGCTAAGCGTTTTGTCTTTGTTCGCCCCCCCTTCGCTCGCTCGCCCTTCTCTGCCCTTTCCGCCCATTTGCAGAACTACACAGCCACTCGCGAGTCGGGGACGTCCCACATGGCCGTAATCGACTCTAACGGACAAGCTGTATCGCTCACAACGACTGTGTAAGCTCTCAGACTTGTCCAAGACTGCGCCGAAGGCTGATTCCTCGTTCTCTAGCAATACCTACTGGGGCAGCACCGTTATGGACAGTTCAGGAATTATCTACAACAACGAAATGGACGACTTTGGATCCGCTGGCACCACCAACTCCTTCGGATTCGCTGCTTCTCCCATCAACTATCCAGCGGCGGGCAAGAGGCCCCAGTCTTCCATCTCGGTGAGCGTCTCTTCAAGCGACCATCCAGCAGATCATATGTAGCTGACTTCTCTATCTAACAGTCGTCCATTGCCGAAGACCTCGAGACCGGCGAGATTCTCATCGCTACAGGATCTGCGGGAGGTGAGTTCGACTCGGCGTTGCCCTCGCCCGCCCGTTCAGAGACTGACCTCTTACCTACAGGATCCCGAATCATCACTGCTACTCTCCAACATCTTTATCATCACCTCGACCAGTCTCTTGACGCCTATGACTGCGTTCACCACCCTCGCTGGCACGATCAGGTTAGAGCACTTCGCCGGCCGTTCGCGATTTTCGACGCTCGCGCTGACGATCTTCCTGCAGCTCGGTGGTCAAACCCTCTTCGAATGGAAGGACGAATCAGTTGGTATCGCTGGATACGACAACAGCACGGTCGCCTACCTCTCCTCGCTCGGCTACAACACTACCTGGCAAGGCGTTTCGGGATCGACTGGTCACGTCGCGATTCGGTCCAAGAACGGCACGCTGTCTGCGGCGAACGATCCTCGTAAGGCGGCGGGAGCGGGACTGGCTTATTAGAGGGCGAGGGCTGGTGATGGGTCGAAGGCGTAGAGGGAACGGGTTCGCCGACAAGGATTTCGGGCGGTAGAGGGGCGGTCAGGAAGATGGAGGGGTTCGCATATGTACAAGTTAGACCTATTAGCCGCTATAAAGCGCTGCAAAGACGAATAAATGTCCTCATTGCCTTGAGAAGCCCTTGGAGAGCTTGCAAGCTCATCGCCGAAGTGCCGAGTCGAGGGGAAGGGTGGCATGTGCGAGATGTGAAGATTGCGACGCAGTAGTCACCACTGGAATAGAGCTGAGATAGGTTGATCCGCCTCCTTGCGTCAAGCGAAGACGACGAGAAGGCCTACAGCGACGGCGAGACTGGTCGAACGAAGGGGAGCAGCGCCGAGCTCGAGAAGGCTCTCAGGTCTGCGCAGGACGAGCCAGCAGAGCTGAGTCCTGCTGCTAATTCTCGCACCGAGGCTACACTAACCCTCCCCAACTCCTCGACGGCGAATCCTTCCCCTCTCGCCACCCCTCGAGGGTTGTCCTCCACCTCGTACCTTGTCTCTCGCTTCTGTCGACTATCGCTCATCAGCAGACAGAAGCTGCTCGAATAAACCTCGACCCTCTTCCTCTGCTCCCTCAACATCCTCCTCATCCCCAACACCCTCCCTCAGAGCTCACTCAGGCCGCATCTCTCAACCTCGCTTCAAACGGACGGTCGGCGGTATTAGGACGGTCGGCGGAGCAGCAGGCAGTTGGTAAACGGGCGTGAGATTGAGGAGGGGTATAGGCTGCAGGTGAGTTATCAGCGCGTGGGCTGGTGCGGGCTCGCGGGCGAGGGAAGGAAGAGCACAGCAGCGCCGGAGAAGCTCGCGGGGCGGTGATTACCATCGAGAGGTGCTTTCTGATACCTTGGTGAATCTTTGCTCGGCGAGTCTCTTGCACACCTGCAGCAGAAGGCTCGCTCGGCGCGCTCGAGCTCCATGAAGGGTCGAGCTGACGAGCAAGCAGGGGCGACAGAGGAGGGCTGCGGTGAAATGATGAGCATCAGAGGAGTCTCATCATGTACTGCTCTGCCCTGCGCCTGATACCTCCTGGATAGCTATCGCGCGCTCGCCGAGCAGCGCCAGCGCCGAGCTTTAAAGCTTGGGAGCTGGGGGCTGGGACGAGGGCCTGCGGGGGCGGCTGAGCATCCGCGATGCTCGCTCACTCCGCTCGTGCTCCTTGTTGCTCCCCCAGCTCACACCAACGTCAGGCAGCGTGCCCACGCGTCGAGCTGAGAGACTCCGAGTCGGAGTCGGGGGCTTCTCTCCTCCCTCTGAGGGCCCTTCTCTTGCTCAAAGAGCGGGGGGATAACTTCTATTGAGAGGTGAAAATGTACCCTCCTCGTCCTTCGCTCGAGCTGCATCTGCCCTTGCAGCGCCTCCAGCTCACCTCGTTCGCCGAACCGAGCTGAGCAGGGCAGGACCGAGCAGGGCAGGACCGAGCAGCCCTTTTGAGGTCTGCAAGCGGCCACGGAGGCTGTCTGTAGCTTTGATTAATGCAGTCGGTTCTTCCCCAGCTGGCTCTGTGCTCGCTGGAGGCGCTACAGCGCCGAGAAACCAAGCGCTCGACCGAGACGAGCAAGAGCAGGCGAGCTGGCGGAGATGGAGATGAGCAGGTCTAGCTGCTCAAGATGAGCACTTTGGTCTGTTTCTGGGCCTCCAGCTTTCCCAGCTCCCACAGCAGTGGCCTCATTGAAGTGCTCAGACTCCGCCCTTGGCTCCCCAGCGCCGAGCTCGCTCGCTCGCTTGCAAGGCGTTGAACCTTCACCGAGTGGCTGTCTCATCTCGCGCGCTGAGGTGGTACGATCACTATCGAAGGTGTTGGACTCGTCTTGCACAAGACTCGACCTTAGTTGCGCAGACCGCGCATTCTCGGCGGTCGAGCGACGAGCAGGGGAGGGGAAGGCGAAAGTCGCGGGCGCGCTTTTGGGACTTGCTGGCTGCACCGGGTTGTAGCGGGCGAGTTCTGTTGAGGTTTTCCGTGACGGCCCTACCTTGAGGTTGCTCACGCCTCTGAGGGCTCTCTTGACCGTCGAGCAGTGAGGAGCTGGGCTCGCAGGCTCTTCTCTCGCGATGGAGTAGTGGGCGCGGCGCGTCTGTTCCTTCGTCGTTCGAGGTGAGGGTTTATAGAACCTTTCTTATTCTTGTTGCCCTGCTTCATGCAGAGCAACGCTGGTCTCTTCCTCGGCTGAAGAAAAGATCTCATTGCTCGGCGTTCGGCGCTTTCGAAGTGGCGCTCGCCCGCGGGTGCTGGCAGCTGATGGGTCAAGGCTGAAGACGGTTTCGAAAGAGTACTGACCTCTTCTCTCTCCGAAGTAGGAGATCCCCTTGAGTCAGCCCGCCTGAACTCGACACGTCCGTCCCTCAGTTGCCACCTGTCCGCTCGCGAGCTTCGCTCTTTCGCCTTCTCGACTTCTCGACCACACGACCATCATGGTTCAGCGACCATCCACGGGATCGAGTACATTGGGATCTCTCGTGCTACCGCTGCTCCTTCTGCTCGCCTTCGCGTTGGCGTCAGTGCCGAGCGCGGGAGCTGCACCTACAAGCGGCGAGAAGGTGAGTGTTCCTCTTCTGCGATTCTGCGAGAGAGTAGATCTACGTGCTCACCCGATTAACTCCTCAGTCTAGCACCATCGTACGCTTTCACCTCCCTTCATGCCGTCCCTTCCCGCTCTCGCGAGTCGCTGACGCCCCTCCCTTCCTCGCAGGCCGCCATCTCCCTCCTTCCCTCACCCTACACCTCGCACCTTGTCATCCGAAATTCAACTACATCCCTCTGCTTCGACTGCTCGTCCCCAAACGCCACTTCTCACCTCGACACCACCTTCTCCATCACCTCCCGAGCTTCGCCCGAAGCAACTCTCGCCGAGCTCAGACGACTTGCACACGACTTTCTTAATGGAGACTCGGGAATTAGAGAGGCCGTTGTTTCCGTTCCTCTGAGGTGAGTTTTGAGAGGCCACGCCGAGGATCCCGTCGTCGAGAAGAGACGCTAATCGTTCCCTCGCAGCTGGACCGACGAACAACGCCAGACGCTCTCCCTCTCCGCCAAGCGCTCAGGTCTCGACATTTTAAGACTCGTCAGCCGTCCAACAGCCTCCAGTCTCGCCTACGGAATCGACCGCGAGCCCTACTCTCCACCCGAATCGGCGCAGGAGCAAAGTAGCGGTCCTTGGGGCCGAGCTATCATCGTGGTGGACGTCTTGGGGGGTTCAGTTGATGCTTTAGAGGCGGAGGTGACCGTGTTGGACGTTGATGAGGGGGTTTTCGAGATATTTGGGACGACGGCGGCGAGAGGAGGGAGCGCCGAGATTGGGCGAGCGGTCGAACGGGCGCTCGAGCTAGCCAATACGAGAGCAGCGCGGATAGACAACTATTTGTGAGTTAAGCTTGACTTTCTCACTCAGGAGCGCCGGAGAGCTGACCCTTTCCCTTCGCTTTTCAGGCTTGTCGGCGAAGCCTCACTCGATCCTTCCCTCAGTCAAACGCTCGCCAGTCTTCTCCCCAACGCCGAACAATGGAACACCTCTTCCATCCCTACCAATCTCGCCGCCGTCTATGGTGCTGCGGTGCAAGCATCATTTTTGGGCGAGCCCGAATGCAGCTCGGGAGACTGGGTGGGAGCGTTCGAAGTCACGCCGCTGTCGTTGGGTGAGTCTTTGCTCCATCCTCCACTTTGATCTTTGAGTCTGAATCTTCAGATCATCGTGCTCTAGGCGTCGAAACCTCCAACGGCCTGCTTCATCGCCTCGTCCCGCGCAACTATATCCTCCCTCGCCGAGTTGTCGCCAACTTCACGACGAGCGAGGATGATCGTGAGCTGCTGCTCTTCTCTTTTGAAGCGAGAAGTATCAAGCTGACGGATCCTCGCCTATAGAAACCTCTGCATCCCTCCGCCTCTTCGCCGGCGAGCACCCCTCGGCGCAAGGGAACCACCTGCTCACCACGCTCGATTTGGAGGGTATCGAGCCCGCGGCTGCGGGGGAGACATTTCTCAAGTTCGTACTAGAGCTATCTCCCTACTACGAGTACGTTCTCCTTCCCTGGGGCCCTCACGAGGGAGAACCGAGCTGACCCGCTCCTTCGCTCTACAGGACGGCTTCCCTCTCCATTGAGGACCGCGATAGCGGCAAGAGCAACTCCATCATCATACCCCTCACTTCACCTCGAGGAGATGACTGGATCGAGATTGAAGAGGTGAGCAGCAACCGCTCGGCGGAGTTTCGGCAACGGGGTGGATCGTTCGAAGCTGATTTTCGCATTCCTCACCTCACTTCATCTAAACGCCACGCTCATGCTCTTACTTCTCAACTTACCAGTCGATTCTCGCTCTCGAGAAGCTGGACTATGAACGAGAACAGCGCGGCGAGGAGAAACCTCGGCCTTCAAAAGGTGAGCGCCGAGGGCTTGTCGAGGGCTTTCGCCTGTTGAAGGAGGAGACTCACACGAATTATCTCGACAGGTTTGCCTCCTGTACCTGTCATTGGCCAAGGGAGGGTCAAGGATGAGCTGTGATGGAGTTCGGCGAAGGGAATGCTCGGTCGCAGGACGACGAGTAGCTCGTTCGACGCGGCGAAGGGGAGGTAGCAGTAGAAGCTCCTGTATTAACAGCTTGTTCAGCTCGGACCGTCAGGGTTGAGGTCAACCGACGAGAGCTTGCGAAGGTCTTCGAGCGCGACGAGGTCTCTCGTAGCTTGCCCTCCTCCAGTTCGTTCGCCTCAGCTCTGTCTCGTCGCAGAGCAGTATATAGCTCGTCAGACTCATTCAATCGCCTCCATCGTTCGCGTACCACCATGGCACGCAAGCTCAGCCCAGACGGCCGCCGGTCAGTCTTCTCCTCCATCCTCTCTTTCCCCTCTTGCTCCCTTGCCCGAGGCGCCGCCCCTTCGAGCTGTCAAGCAGCAGTTAATCCATTTTTCTTCCCTCTCAACAGCATCCGCACCATCATCATCGCCACACCCTTCCTCGTCGCGTCCTCAATCCTGATGTACAAGCGTCTGGTTCTCGGCGAGGAGCAAAAGCACTTGCCTCGGCCCAACCAAGGGCCATCGAAGGAGATGATTGAGGCGATCAAGGAGGCTGAGAGGAAGAGGGGGATCTGAGGCTGCTAGGGGAGAGTAGGTGAGTGTTAGCAGCTCAGAAGGGAAGAGGACGCCCGAGCTGACCTTTCGCGCTTCGCAGACCCTCGAGCGCCACACCAAGCAGCACTTAAGAGCCACAGCTACGCTCCAACGCGTAGCGAGCTGTCCATCAAGCGGCCGATGCCGAGGACAAGCAGCAGTGGGCGTCGACGGAGCTCATGTCTTTGCAGCAGCGCCGCCAGATGCTGCCGTACCGCAATGAAGGTCTTTCCGCTATCTCGTCCCCACCCGAAAGCTTTTCCGAGCTTCTGTACCTCTCCAAGAGCTCACAGAAGACGCAGTTCGATTTCGGTTCGGCGCTCGCGAGCCCTACTCACGCCTGGTCCCTCCTGCTGCCTTCCCCTTATCCATCTGCTCCTCTACATGATCCCTGGGCAGCACTGTACTGCCCTTGTCCTTTCCCGAGGCTCCATTTCCGCGAGCTTCCTGCTCGGCGATGATTCGCAAGGCAAGCAAGGTCAGCTTTCGAACGCAGGAGCTTACGGTGCGAGGTCGTGAAGGGGAGAAACGAGCGGAGTCTGTGCTCACCTCGCCATTACCGCCAAATGCCTCCTTGACGGCCTGTCCAGCAGATTTGGCGGCGTTCTTGAGCACTTCTCCCCTCTTTGCGGCCGGGTTCTCCGAATTGGTCGCTGCCGACTTGGTCTGCAATGGTAGAGCAGGGTGAGCTTTTACCGTGACACGTGACAGACCTCCAGCCTCGTTGAGCCCTCACCTCTCCCTTGCCTTCAGGCGCGAAGACGGCTCGTGATGTTGAGAGCGTGCGAAGCTGAGGAGCAGCGAAAGTGCGGAGGCGGAGTAAGGTGGTAGAGCGAAGGGAGAGCATGGCGTGTGAGTGATGAGCTTTCGAAGCCTGTGTTGTGGTCAGAGCGAAAGCTGCCTCGTGAGCTCTCGCTGGTCTTCGACCCCCACTCTTGCGCTGACGCTGGCTTGCCTCTCGCTCGCTCGCCCTTCGCTTTCCCCGATCGCTGCTGCTGGGAAAGAACGAGAAGTTGTGATTGGGTACTAATGCGGAGGTTACGGGTACTGAGCTGCACAGAGAAACGAGGGTACTACTGGAGGGGAGAAGGTCTTGCGAGAGGTTGCGAAGGGGGGAGGGAGGAGCGGTCGAGGCTAGCACCTCAACCTACTGAATGAGTGGGAACGACGGTGGACTTAATAAAGACGGTGGAGAAGAGGTGTTGGTCGCCGAAAGCATCGTAGAGAGGGACGTGGCGATAGCCTGCAGCGAGGGAGGGAAAGGGTCAGCTCCGAGCTCCCTCGCCATCGCCGAGCTTCTCGAAAACTCAAGAAAAGCTCAACAACCTAAACTTACCAGGTAGCAAGGCTCCCACGCTGATGGCATAAGCGCCGAGGAAGTCAAAGTCACCCTTGCCCTCCTCTGATTGCGCCGACTTGATGTTTCCTCGGGCGTTGAGCACTTCAAGCCGAAGGAAGACGAGGTCGAGCATGCCGGGCGAGGGATGGCACGAGAAGGGGATGGAAAAAGTGGACTTGAAGATGGGGTTGAAGGCGTTACCCCTGTTGAAAAGAAAGAAGAGCGAGGGTCAGCTCGGCCGAGAGAGGCTTCCGCCAAGCAAGCTGAAGGGCAAGACCTACATGACGACCTTGGTCCGCTTCTTGATGGGAGCGATGAGGCCTGGTTGGTAGAGGCTGACCTCGATGAATGGATCGACGGGAGCGACGTCTGCTTCGTTAGAGGAGCTAGGGTCGCGAGGACGAGGGAGTTGTTGAGCCGAGATGATCTGTGAACGGGCTGAAACGTAAGGGGGAGAGCCGGAACGAAAATCAGAGTACTAAAGCGCACCTCAAGCTCGAAGATGTAACGCTCGGAGCGAATCAAAGCCGACTTGTCCTTCTCGGCGCCCTTCTTGCGAAGCAGCTCGGGCTTGAGAACGTAGCCCGACCTCGCGGCACGCGCGAACATAGCGACGTTGAGCTCCATCCCGACGTCTGCGCGTGCGAGGAAGGTCAGCTCGCGAACGCAAGCGAAGACGGCGAAAAAGGGCTCACCGAAGGTCTGCCAATTCAACGCAACCATCTGGACTCCGACGGCCCACATATGATGAGGAGCATAGTTGGAGCTCGTTAGACGACTGCCCTTGGGGTACGCCCTCGTCAGATGACCGCGGTTGTGAGCGACAAAGTCCTGCCTCGCGCCCTCATCCTTGATCATCTTGGTCAAGCTGCCCTCGCCAACGGAAATGACATGCGTAGGGGCGTAGGTCTCCTTCTTGTTGAATCCGCGAGCTTTGACGCCGACAGTGTAGACGAGGAGGGAGAGGAGAGCGGCAGATTGAGCACCTTCTTTCGGAGGGGGAGGGAGAGGAGCGCCGAGAGGGGGCGGAGAAGTCGCTACTGTCGCTGAGAGGCGGTTGTTCTGGGTGGCGAAGAAAGCGTTCCCGGTGGGCGAGGTTCCAGGCGAGCGGCTGAGAGTCGAAGTGGACGAGGAGGAGGAGCGAGAGCTGCGAGAGCCCATGGATGGCCGACTCGTCACGCCTTGACGGACGGCGCGGAAGACTGGTGACAAGGATGAAGGGTAAGTGACAACACACCGAGGCGCGAACGAGCGATGAGCGCACCCTTCTTGAGATCCGAGTCGGAGCTGGTCGACGAGGACTCGTTGGAGGATGAAGGATCATGGCTCGACTCGAGGGCGACGGGAAAACCGTTGGCGTTCGAGGTGGTGACGAACTTGTTCTTGGCCTGTATGAGGATGATAGGTCAGGACGTATCTCCTTCCGAAAAGAGCGAAAGCCGTCACCTTGAGCAAGATCTTCCCCTTGAGCTCCGTTGGGCTAGGTAGCTTCTCCACCTCGCCCTCCAGCTCGTCAACCCTCTTCGTCACCAATCGCTCGCCGAGAGTCGTCTTCATGATCTCGACAAGCTTATCCTGCTGCTCGATCGAGCAGTGCACCTCCATGCTCAGCAGAACGGGGTATGGCGAAGCGAGAAAGGCGTACTGAGCGATCGCCTCGAGGACTTGGCGCACGGAAATCTTGGAGGTGAGAGTGAGACCGTGAGTGACGATGGGGATCCCGTCATCGCCATCCCAAACGTCGACTGTGGAGTCGCACCGGTTAGCTCGGACGAGAACAAAACGGGAAGGAGAAGGGATGACCCACGCTCGACGCAGCGACAACCTTGCTGAAGCGCTCGAATGTAGCCCTCGACCGTGCTCTCGCCTTGGAACTGGTTGCCTACAAGATAAGTCTGCGCGAAAGAGACAAGCATCGGTTGGCATTCGTCCAATCCTCTGCGCCGACCGACTCGACCTACGTTGTGGCTCGAGCTGATAAAGTACTCTGAGATAGGTCGAGTCATGTCTTGATCGGCCTCTTCTCGCAGAGCAGCGTTGTCCGATGACATGAGGTAGGAGCCGAAGCCGTCGAGGGTAATGCGCTTCGTTTGACGGTCGGCGTATTTGAGGAACGACTTGGTGAGGGCGTCGGGGTTGATAGTGAGCTGTTTAGGTGGCGGTAGGTCAGCTTCACTTGACGGCGAGAAGGCGAGGAACGAAAAAGCGCACCTGCTGAATCCCGCGCAAGAACGCTCCCCAGGCCTCCTCGGTGAAGGCGCCTGCTGGACCAACGACGGCTCGGAAGATCTCTTCCACTTCTTCTCGTCGCTTGAGTAGCTTGACAAACTCTTGGAAGGCGGGAAAGTCGAGGTAGTCGCGAGGTGCTGCCGTTTTCTGGCGGACAAGCAAAGTTAGCGCCTGGTCGACGAGGGAAACGGAATCAGACTCACCCTGAACGCTGCAGAAACCTCGGCGCGACCCATCCCTACACCCAGCCTAGCGCATAGCTGATGCACTTCGGCTTCCTTGACAACCCTCTTCTGCTCCTCGACCGGCACCTCTTGCTCCTCATGGGGTAGCTCTCCGGCCGCGACGCCCTTTGCCACCCTCCCCTCTTTGAAGCGTTCCAAAGTTGTCTTCCAAAGCTCGACGAGCTCGACAGTGGGCGCGATGAAGTGGACGAGCTTGTAGTTGACCGCGCTGTTGAGCACTTGTCGCGAGCTCGGAGGGACGGTGTAGATGACGGTGATCCAGCGAGGCTCGACCTCCTTGGAGATCTGGAGTGAGGTGCGATAGGGCGAGCCTTGAGTGCCGAAGCGGAGGTCCTTGATGCGAGAAAGGGGGACCGAAGCTTCCTTCTTGAGGCTGAGGCCTGCGATGCGAGATGAGAGGTCAGCGGGCGAGCGGATATCTGCAGGCAGTCACAACTTACCAATTCCGAGCCCGTTCTTCTCCCAGCACAATCGCACGTCCTGTCCTCCGACCATGCCAAAGCCGACTTCCAAACCCATCTCTCCGTCCTCGGGCGTATCGCTGCCGACCTCGAGCCACATCTTGCGAGGCTTGACTCGACGAGCGCTCTTCCTAGACACTTTGAGCATCTCTACGCCGGGTTTGATGAGTTGAGGAGGGATGGAGAAGGAGGTGACAGAGCGACGGCGCGCGCCTAAGCCCTCAGAGGAAGGGGGAGTCGCTTCAGACGCCGTGGAAGCCATCGGAGGTGCGAGAGAGGCGGAAGGAGCTCGTGTAGCATCCGAGATAGTCACTGGCGGCGCTGTCGAAAGAGATGAAGCGTCAGCGCTTGGTCTTTCGAGGCGGGGTGCGTTCTTCGCTAGCCCGCAGCTGCTACTGAGGTGCAACTCTTGACCTAGCAGCAGCGGCAGTGCGAGAGTAGACCATAAAATCATCAAGCAAAGATTCTCACCTTGCTGTTCAGCCACAGAAGCGGGTCGCGTGCCAGAAGGGTCGAGCGGGACTGGCGGTGTCGACGATCCCACAGGCTGAAATGGGGCTGCAGTAGTCGGAGCAGGCTGAGTGGTAGTCTCTCCAACTGAATCTACGAGCGACTCGGCTGTAACGATGGGTTCCGGAGCCGTTTCGACTTGAGTCGGAGCTAAAGCTGGGGTGTGTTGGGAAGCGAGCTGCTGGGCGGGTGTCTGCAGCTGATTCGGAGGTGGTGGAGCTTCAGACGAAGGAGGTGGGTCTGCCATGTCGATCACGACGAGCCGAGAGGTTGATCCTGATTCGAGCAGCGAGTTGGCGGAGGACGAGGGGGGTTCGCAGCGGGGAACCGACTTTCGCTGTTGAGCACTCACTGCTCAGGAAGCTGGCAGAGGAAGGCCGTCCAGCAAAAGGTTAGACTTCGTTGGAGTACAGCCAAGGGCCCCGCTTCAACGCGGCGTTCGCCGAGCTTACCCCTTTTTTCTTTGACCGAGCTCGTCGAAGTCGAAGCGAGCTGATTGCAGTCCACCGATACCCTCAAGTTCCCTGAAAGCAGTATTCCTAATATCATATGCCCTACGTAACCCTTACAGAAGGTAGCGGAATTCGGGATGCCTGTGAAGCGAAGGTCAAGGTCAGCGCCGAACCCCTCGCCAGCCTGGTCGAAGCCCACCTGTTGCCCAATGCAGCAATCTCCTCAGAGTTGAGGCCCTCCAGGCGATGGTCCCGCTTTCCAGCATCCCTGAGACTGTTCTCACGCTTGCAGTATACCATGATGAGGAGAGCAATTACGGCCGCGAGGGTTGTCGCACCGACATTGAGGGCATTTCCGGGCACTGATTGAAGGGTGCTAAAGTCAGCGAGGGGTCAGAAGACGCTAAATGTGGCTAACTCACTGTAGCGAGGAGCAAACTTGGGAAGGTAGGCCCACTACACAAGAGAGAGGTCAGCAAATTGCTCGCCGAGGGATCCTCGCCATCTCACTCACAGTAGCGACGATGGACCCGTAAGTACCGATGCCAGGTACCAAAGCCGTGGTGATAGCACGACTGGTCGAGGGCGAGACGTTGGCGGTTGCCCAAGCTGAGAACGAGAAGCGAAAAGAGATGATCCAAGAGGATCAGCTTCGGCGGAGGCAGGTGTTACGCTTGGCTCAGAGCTCACCAATGAAGATAGGACCACAAGGGACAGCTCCCGTGTATGTGAGGAAGCACATCGCATAGCTGTAGGAAAGGGTGATGAAGGTTCAGCCTCGGTTCGAAGCTCTTCGGCGATTCTCAACGCAGACTTACAGGAATTTGGGGTTGGTCGAAGCCACAAACCCGATGTAGCCGATGACGGAGAAGATGAGGGAAAAAGCAATCCATACACCATGACGACGAGTCTTGTAGCACCTGCAGCAGAAGATGGGTCAGCTAAACCGAAGGAATGATTTCGCCCCTCAGCACCGAACGAGAGGGCAAGACTCACATGTAGGCGATGAAGATTGACCAAGCGGTAGCGACAACGTAAGGCGGAACCGACCTCAGCTGCACCTCAACAGTCGAGTAGGTGCCGAGGGTGCGAATGACGGTGGGCAAGAACAGCGAGGTTCCCTGAACGGCTGCGTGAGGGGAAGCGTGTTGGCAAAGCGAAAGCTCCTGAAGGGTGAAAAGATGACGTACGGATGTTGATCAAGCCGTAACCGAGGCAGCAGAGCCAGGTCTGGCGGAGAGAAGGGAGAGGGGAAGGCAAGGGCGATGGGGAGGGAAAGAAGGGGGAAGGGAGGGCGAAAGGGATCAGCATCGGCTTGTCAAGGGTAAAAAAGAGGATTGAAGACTTACTTGGATGTTGGCGAAACCCTGGCGAACGGCCTTGCCGGTCGACTTGCCTCCCTGCTCTCCAATGTGCTCCGAGGCGAGACGACGAGCGGCGAGCTCGCGCTGCTGGGGGTTGAGGAACTTGGCGGTCTCGGGAGAGGTGGGAATGATGAACCAAGAGATGAATCCGACTCCCTGGTGAACGGATAAAAGGTCAGCTTCCCGTCTCAATGCTGAGCCAGCTGCCCCGAATGAGAACGCCGAGGACGAAGAAGGAAGGAAACGCACGGTGGTGATGATCCCCTCGACCAGGAAGATCTTGCGCCATCCAACAACCGATCCGATGGAGGTTCCTCCGACGAGACCGCCCGCGAGCAAGCCGCCAAAGGCGCCCGAAAGGGAAGGACCGAGGGCGAGAAAGAAGGAGATGCGGAAGACGAGCTCGTGTCGGCGGTAGAACTTGGACAAGAGGAAGGCGATTCCGGGGAGCACTCCACCCTCGGCGCATCCCAGCATGATCCTGATGACGATAAACTCGCCAAAGTTCTTCATGAAAGCCGAACCGATGGTGACGGCGCCAAAGCCGACTGTGAGAACCGAAATCCACTTGCTGCCGATCTTCTTGAGGATGAGGTTGGATCCGGGCTCAACGATGATGTAGAAGATGTAGAAGATCTGTGAAGAGGAAGGAGGAAGGTCAGCACTACAGTAAATTGACGGGTAGGTTTGGCCGCCGGCGAAGGCCAGCACCACAGGCCTCGGCCCACCGCTGCAGCTTTAGACTCACCATGAGACCGATGTTGTATTGGTACTTGGCGGCACTGAGTCCCAGATCCTTGGAGAGACCAGCTGTAAGTCGAAGCGGCGAATCAGCGACGTGCGCGAAGCAGGGAGGGCGATAGCTCGATCGGGCGCTGTAAGTCGAATAGCACCGTCGCTCGCTCTCGGATAGGTTCCATCATGTATAGATCTGTTGACTCACCAACGTTGGCGTTACCGACAGCAGAACGATCTGTTGGGAGACGCGCGAAAGGTAAGCCGAGAAACGTGGGCGAGCCGGAGGAAAAGGCGTCGCAAAGGCTACAGGGCTGGTTGGAAGGGTGTTATCGCGGTCGGTGACAGTCGGAGGGAGCTTTTGAACACACCAATAAAGTTGAGCAAGAAGAGCAAAGTCACTGAATCCGGGCAAAAGGTCAGCTGTGCGAACTTTCATGTCAAAGCACCCCAAGCAGGGCGCGATTTGACCCAGGGGCGCAGGAGAACAGGTACAACATCATCCTCTCGAAATCTGTAGCAAGAAAGATACTTACCGAGGGGCAGGATGAAGAGATCGAGCTTCCAAACGAGCCGACTCTCCTCGGCAGGATCGATAGAGGCCTCGAGGCGAGCGACCTCATCAATATGCTGTACGGTAAGCTTTTCGTCGGCGTATGATGGATCCATGTTGGTCGATGTAGTAGACAAGCGTATGAGAAGAGAGAAAGAGAGCCGAAAGCGGGCCCCCTTCCCTCCCGCGACGTGTGGGGGCAGATGAGCGCCAAGCCCCGCCTCTTAGATCGAGAAGCGGTTCGGCCTGCAAGTTCTGCCTTGGATGAAGGTTGACCAGCTACACGTGACTTCTTTGGCAGGGAGGAAGCGTTGGGCAAGTCATCTCTCCGGTAACCTGCTGTCTCAGTCGGCTTTCTCGCAGGAGAAGGGAGTCGATCCCTCCCCGAGAGCTGGTCAGGTTGAACCGAACATTTCCATAACAACAGCCCTACAGATAAAAAGGATCCAATAACTTCTATAACTCTAACAACTCGGGCGTTGAAGCTCCCCTTGCTCAACTCTCTCTCTACGCCTCGATACTGTCCGCCTTTGCGAGCTCGCCGACTCGGGTCTTTGCTGCATCTTGGACCTTGGCTTGAACCGTGGTTCCGTCGAGAAGCGTCGCTGATTGCTCGACTGTGGGGAAGCGGAGGTGAGTGGACTGCTCGATTTTACGCGACGCCGGACGGCAGAGAAATCATCCTTTGCAACTTACGAGTAAGGCCTGCAGTCTCGGGGAAGGTAAAGAGGATCACAAAGAAACTGATGGTGATGATGCCGATGTAGACCTGGAAGAGAGCGCGAGGTTAGCGCGAGGGCCGAAAGAAAAGGGGGAGCAAGCCATCGCCGAGGTGACCTCGCGAGCAAGCGAGGGCGACGTACGTAGTAGTATTGGTAGCCGAGGTTGCTGAAACCGACTGAGGAGAAGATATAGTAAGATTAGCAGTTGCGAATGAGCTCGTTTTGAGCACGACGTACTTGGGTTCACGTATCTGGGAAGGGGCGAGGACGAGGTCAGTGGCCAATCGAGAAGGCAACGACGGGCAAGAGAGCTCACTGGTTGAAGAACAGAGCTCCGTAGTCGAATACAAGACTGATCGCCATACCCTTGGTGCGCATGTGGAAGGGGAGGATCTCGAGAACGTAGCTAAGCAAGGGCCGAGGTGAGAGGTTAGCGCTACAGTTGACGTTGTAAGAGCGCAAACGAACACCTCACGTGTAGTAGAAGACCGAGTAGGCGATATCGTAGAAGCCCGAGTAGATGAAGATCATTGCCACGGCGCCGTTGCCCGCCGCCGAGCTGCCGTTGCTGTTGAAGACGGCCGAGCAGGCCGTGAACATTGAGTATGTGACAAGGATGCCGACGGTTGAGAAGAGCCTGTAGCACGAAAGTGAAGGGTTAGCTCCGAGGGAGGGGGAAAGGCGACCGAGACCGAAACGAACGAAGCAAAAGAGCGCCGAGAGGACCGAAACGACTTACCACATGAAGCGGCGAGATACGGATTGGCAGTAGATCGTCGCAGTGACGGAAACAACCAAGTTCCAGATCTGTAGTCCGCCTGCAACGAACGATTAGCGCTGCAGCTCGTAGATGGTGGGCTCCGAGAAAGCGCTCACCGTTGAGCCCTTGCTGTGCCGGGACGGAAGAGACGCCCAAAGAGCTGAGGATTGCAACGAGATAGTAGCTGATGATTCCATTGCCAACCTAAGGTCAGGGGAGTTGTGACGCGTCAGTGGGGGCGTCTAGGAAGCCTTCGAAAGCGATCGGGCGAGAAACGAAGCGAAGACTAACCCATTGGACGATAAGACCGACCCAGATGACAAGGAAGAGTCGCATCCTGTTCGCAGGTGTCTTGAGGAAGTCTAGGTAACCGAACGCTGAGGCCTCGTGCTCGAGCTCGAGGGCGGTAGCGATCCTAAAATGTGGAAGCAAGTCAGCTCCGAGGTCGAGCTGGGGATGGAGAGCTTGACTTACTCGGCCATTTCGCTGATGACAAGCTCATCCTGAAGGTCTCCGTTGGCGTGGTACTTGGCGAGGATGGCATGAGCTTCGTCCTTGCGCCCGTTGGCGGCGAGCCATCGAGGACTCTCGGGGCTGCGAAGGTGAGATCGAGATAGGTCAGCGCGACATCCACACGCCTGAGCTGACGTATAGTACCGCGGTCGTCTCGCCCACCAGTCGTCAAGGACATCTCGACTCACACCCAGTAAAGCGCGAGCGCTTGCATCAGACTCGCGAGGCCCTGCAGCAAGGCGGGGATACGCCATGCCCAGTTGCTGGAGATGTAGGAGCACCCGAAAGTGCTCCAAGCAGCGACGATGGCTCCGACCCCTGGAAACGAAGGGTTGAGACTGTCAGCGAAAGCCCGGCGATGGGGCTCGGCGGCGTAGAGAAGGGCGAAAGCGAAGCAGAGGCGGGAGGTAGCCGTTACGGGTGAGGCGATAGGCAGTAGTGATAATCTTACAGTAGAAGGCGGCGAAGAAGGTGACCATCTGAACCGCTTGACGAGGGTGAGCGAGCTCGAAAAGGTCTGCGAGGAGAAAGGCCGGTTAGCTTCAGCGATGTGGCAGAGTCGAGGGCGCAAGCACGGCCGGCGAGGTACCGAAGGTGACAGCAACATCAACTCACGAGTCGAACCAAGGGTAAGGGGGAACGCTGCCCCGAATCCGATGATGATACGAGCGCCGAAGTAGTTCCATTTGGAGAGGGCAAAGACCTGCACCAAGGTACCAGCAATGACGATGACGCTGCCGACAAGTTGAGGCATCCTACGACCAAACTTGTCGCCCAAGTAAGACGAAGGGAGGAAGCCGATAAGGTCTGCGAAACGAGGAGAGGGTCAGCTCGGCGCTCGGTCGGCGAGCTCTGAAGGGAGACACATACAGCCGAGGGAGATGGCGGCGCTGAGGAGACCTTGCTCCGAGGGATTAGGGTTTCCTACATCGGTCATGAAGCTCTCGATACCAAAGAAGCCTGGTGAGGAGGATGAAAGGGAGGGGTCAGTTGCGAGCGCACGAGCTATCGAGCTACAGAGCTCAAAGTCTCCTCACCGTTCATGACGGATCCATCGCTGCATGGTCACACGACCTGGTCAGCTCCTCGAAACAACAAAGGCGAGGATTTGCGGAACTCACAATCCGCTGTTGGAGGGGGAAAGGGGAGAAGAGGTCAGCTCGAGCTTCTTTGCGACAGCAGGGAAGCACTCACCAAGTGTACGACCCCAGCAAGAGGATCAAGAGGTGCAGGTTAAGCTTGCGCAAGCCAGCATCCTTCCACCAGACGGGGTGAGTGTTGTTCGTGGGCGCGATCTTGTCGGAGTCTGCCGCTGGGCGAACAGCGACGGAGGGAGCCATTGGGTGGGTTGGATAAGGAAGGAAGAGCGGAGGATAAGGCTCTGGAGTCGATGTGAACTCTTATCTCGACGGGAAGCGAGTCGACTCGACGCGCCTACCTCAGGTGAAGAGCAAAACCTCCACCTGGGCTCAGCTCGGCCGGTTCCCCACGACCCTCCGATCGGACGGCCCACCTTTGCCGTTTGCCTTCCACCATCATGTCGAGCAGCAAACCACAGTGGCAGCTGGATCTCGAGAAGAACGGCTACGCCATCGTAAAGGGTGCAGTTCCCCTCGACAGGGCGAACGCTTACTCGGAAGCTGGTGCTGCCTGGCTCGAGAGCTTCCACGAGCTCGGGTTCAAGCGGGACGACCCTTCTACGTGGGATGCAGCACACCTGGTGAGTTCTGTACCTTATCAACCTTCGGAGATCTCGACCGGCGGCCTTGTAAACGCTGGAAGAGCAGCCCGACCCTTCCTCCTTGAGCGGAATACCTCACTGATCCTCTCGCCTTTCTTACTTGGCTCTCTGCAGCCCGATCACTACACCGGTGGCCTGTTCACGGGATACTCGTGCTCTCATGAGAAGTGGGTTTGGGATTGCCGCACAGTGAGTCGAGTTGCAAAGGAGAAGGTGCAAGAGCAAAGCGCTGATGTTTGTTCGGACCCTCTCGCAGGAGCCGAAGGTCATTGAGGCGTTCGAGCAGCTTTGGAAGACCAAGGAGTTGATCGTGAGCTACGACGCCATGTAAGTTGGCCGCTATTCCTTCGCTTCTTCGCCGAGGACTGACTCCAGCTCTCCCTCGACTTTCGGCATCTTGTAGCAACGTCTCGCTTCCACAAGGAGAAGGAAAGCGTGTCGACGTTCCAATCACGGCCCCTTGGCCTCACATCGGTACGCCGTTACCTGCTCTACTCAAGGCTGAACGAAAGCTGACCTCGGCGTTTTAGACCAGCAACCCGGTCCCGTCGGGTGCGCCGAGCGTCCCTTCTTTCACCAAGCTCATCTTGCTGATCCTACCTACCCCTGCAGACGCCCAGCTCTCGAGTTTGAGCTCGCCCAAGGACTCGTCGCCTGCTCGGAGAGCGGCCCCGACGACGGCGGTCTCGTCGTGGTCCCCGGCTCCCACCTTCGCCAGAAGGAGTTCTTTGCCGCTACGGGAGGGATCAAGCCCGAGCAGGACACGGGAGAGCGCAACTACTACACCTACTCGGAGAAGGATATGGAATGGTGGACCGAGCAGGGTCATGAGGTTCTGAAGGTCCAATCTCAGCCCGGAGACCTCATTCTTTGGGATTCGCGCACTATCCGTGAGTCTCTGAGCTTGTAGACGTCTCGCTTTCGAAAGACGATTGCGCTGACTCTTGCCCGCCGTCTCAAAGACTGGAACCGCTCGCCGAAGGGTGACCGGTGAGTTTGTCCGCTCGTCTCGGAGGCGTGTAGACTGACTTACTCCTTCCCACAGCACCCGCGTTGTCGTCTACGTCTGCATGTGCCCATCCTCTTTCATCGACGCCGAGACGCTCAAGAAGAAGCAGGGAGCTTTCGCCAACTATCGAGCGACGACTCACTGGCCTCAGGTGAGCCGAGCTCGCTTATCAGTTGACGACGCGTAAAGCTGACTCGCGCCTTCAATACCGCAGTATGCCATCATCCCCGTCGAGGAGTACGGACCTCCCCAGCGCAACGGCAAGGACGACCCTTACGACCGCGCCGAGCCCTTGGAGAAGCCTGTCCTCACCGATAGGCTGCTTCAGCTTGCGGGTTTGAAGGCGTATTAGGTGGAAGAGGAAGGCTTTATAGATGCGTAGCTCAACATAGACGGCTCCTGCAAGGATAGCTCACCACAATTCGGCCGTGTGCTCGGTGAGGCGACCTCGCCCGTCTGTCTCACTTTCGACAGCTTGAAGTCGAAACTCAACTTCTCGTGCTGGCTCCCTTGAGCACCTTGTATCTCGCAACTTGCACTCGAGTCTACAGCAACCTTCGCTCTCTCTCTCTCGGACCTGCCACCTTCGCGCTCGCCTTCGCTTCGCCCTTGCTTCGCGCGCCCCGTAGTTGTACAAGCTGTTTGTGTGCATTTTCTTGCTTTACGTTACGAGAAGTATATAAGGCCTATTCAAATGTCCTTGTGCACGCGATTAGGGGAGAGCCGCGGCCGTCAGGAGATATCAGAGCGAGAGCGGTCTGTGAAGCGCCGAGTGGACGAAGGTCAGCTATCGCATCGACGAGGAAACAGAACGAAGAGCACACACCCAAAGTATCCACACGATTAAACCCTAGGCGACGGGGGCGGTAGCTTCCTTGGGCGAGGAAGGAGGAGGCGAGCTAGTCGATCCACCGAGAGCCTCGACGAAGCGGCCGATGAGTCCGGGGTGCTGAGCAGCCTGCTCCTCCTCATCCTCGTCATCCTCGTCCTCGTCACTCGAGTCCTCGGCAGCAGCGACCTCGGGCTTCTGTGGCGGAGAGAAGTCAGCTCTGGCCCTCGGGTGAAGAGAGATCACAAGTACTCACCTTGGCAGCTCCACTGCTCTCGGCGGCGGCTCCAGCTCCGAGCGCGGGAGGAACACCCTTCTTCTCGACAGCGTAGCCGTTGGGTCCGACCTCGACACCGGATCCAGCAGCGGGAGCCGAGTAGGAAGGAGCCTCAGTGGTAGCGGCGGCGGCGGCGTGCTCATGAGCGGGCGCCTCGGTGAAGGTCTGAGCTCCCTGAGCGTGGTGGGCGTGAGCGTGGTGACGGTGGTGCTCCTCCTCCTCTTCCTCGTCGGAGGTCTCCTCCTCGGTCTCCTCCTCGATGGAAGAGCCGTCCTCGTCGGTCTCCTCCTCTTCCTCCGAGACGTAACCAGCGGCGCGGACGGCGGCGGGAACGGGTCCCGAGCGGTCAAAGGGCTCGGACGAGGTGACTATTGGGTGTAGGAGGTCAGCAGGGAAAACTTGAGCTTTCAACCGACAAAGGAACGCACGGTAAACCTTGCTGAGCTGCTTGCAGTCGTTCCACCACTCGAGCATCTCGTCGTGAGACCTAGCGCGGAAGGTGAAGCTGGCATCCATGGCGAAGAGGCCGTTCTTCTGTCCGACGTCACCTCCAATGGCCTTCTTGCCCTCGATGTGGAACTTGTGCGAGCGAGCGTTGGGGTTGGTAGGAGCGCCGAGGGTGCACTCGGGGAGGAAGAGCGAGAGCTCGGGGTTGGGGTGCTTGCTCAAGTCGGAGGAGGCGTGCTCGTGGAGGTATCCGGCGGGAGTGAGGATGTAGAAGGACTCTGTGACGTGACCGAGGAGTCAGCGGCGCTCGACGAGCTCCCAAGACAGCGGAACTCACCCTTGTAAGTCTTGGTGTAGCGCTTCTTCCTCTCGAGGATGCCCTGGTGGACGGGGATGACGCTGGGGTCGTCCTTGCCGGGGTAGTTGATGGTCATGGGGTTCCTCAAAGGCGTGTCGGGGTCGAGGAGGTACTCGGAGCGCGAAGCGAAGGCGGTCCACTCGGTGGTAGGAGCGACCGAGCGCATGAGCTGGCCCATCGTGCCCCAGGTCTCCTGTACTTGACTCGAAGCGCGAGCGCTGTAGTGAAGAGAGGTCAGCACACAGCGCCGAGCGACGAGGTCGAAGGGAAAGCACTCACTTCCACTCGTCGAAGGTCGACCAAGCCATCTGGATAGCGCGAACGACACCCTCCTCGAAGTGCTCCGAGTTCTGCTGCATGATGATGATGGACTTCTGGAGGGCGTTCTCCTCGTGAACCTGCTTCTGAAGCTGACGGGCGACGAGCGAGTTGGTGTACCTGCGCGAAGCGGGAGGAGAGTCAGTCTTTCGAAGCTCGGCGTAGCTCGGCTCGGCTCGGCGAAGGCTCACCAGGGGTCCTCCTTGGCGTGAACTCCCATGGGAGTGTTCTTGAGCATGGTGATGGAGCGAGCGAGGTCGGTGATCATCTTGGTCGAGAGCTCGCGCTCCTTGGCGACGGCGGCGGCGAGCTTGCCAGTGTCCTGCTGAATGTTCCTCACGTGCGCCTTGAGCTCGGTGCGAAGCTTCTGGAGGTGCTGGACGATGGAACCCTCGACCGTCTTGGCGAGGTTGGCGTGAGCATCGGCGATGAGACGAGTCCTCTCGCGCTGTTGAGGGTGGGCGGGAAGGGGTTAGCGGTGTCTGGTTGGTAGGGCGTAGTACTTACGACTCCGTAGAAGATGTCTTGGACTCCACCTTCGCCGAGGAACTGTGGGAAGAAGCGAGGTCAGCTACCAGCGCCCAACTCGCAAGTCCCCACGATAAACTCACCTGGTTGCCCTCGCGGAAGGGAACCTGAATCACTCCACCGAGCTTGGTGAGCTCCTTTGCCGTGTTGGCCTGTGTAGTCGACGGTCAGCTCCCTCTGCCGAGCGCTTGCCAACCTCCCCGCCTGGCGCTTGCGCTCACCTCGATGTCGGCGATGCCCTCAAAGTAGGCGATGAGGTTCTTGACGAGACGCTTCCAGGCCTGGAAACGCTCGATGAGGATGTCACTGGGCCTCAGCTCGTATCTGTAGGTCAAGAGGGCGTTAGCTGGGTTGTTTTGTCTCGCCTCTCTCTCCCCTCGGCCTCGGCAAAGATGGTAGGAGGAACACTTACGGTCCAGTGTTCTTCTTGATGAGTTGAGAGTTGCGCGAAGCCATGGAACTCTTGCGCGAGACGCCTGTAGCTACCGAGCGAGGCCTCTGGGAAGGCTGTCCATAGGGTTCAGCCATCGAAGAGTGGGAGCGGGTGTGGTGGTGATGAAGGTGTAGGTGAGGGGTGTAAGTGGGAGGGTGCTAGAGACCTAGTTGAGTGCAGAAATTGAGCGGTAAAGCGAGACGAGGTTGGATGCGAGCGAAGGGGAGGAGTCCAACCCTTGCCCAAGCCTGGCTGGAAGGGCGCCTTCTCCTCAGCGTCATCGAACTAATAACGGCGATCAGATCTGCTTGCAACTCGAGTTGCACATCTGAAGGTGAGCTACATTTGTTTTTACAACTCCTTGTAAAGCAATTCTCGGACACGGCTGGCTCACAGCGAAGCATGTTCTTCCCCCTCGCCGAGCACCTCGAACGAAGCTCACACACAACTCGACACTGGAGCGAGCTGCAGCCTTTTGAGTGCAAAAGGGAGGCTCCGAGGCTTTTCTCCTGCATCAGACACACCACTCGACGAAACGGGCGAGTCTGGCGAGCCTGAGAGTCAATCGAAGCTCTCGGCGCCGGTTCCGAAGCTCGCTGGGCCTCGGTAGATCTAAATCCTGCATGCCCATTACGCATGCTCCATCACAAACACTCTACTAGACATATCTATCTACTGAGCAGGAGGGGTAGTCGCCTGCTGATCCACCGGAGGGCAGCACGAGCTCTCGCGGCACGAATCGTCGGCGCAGAGCACCAAGCAGCCCTCCTGCTCTGGCGCGATGGAGGCTGCTGCCTCGGCTGAGATGTGGCTCGCGACGCTGGCCTTGGAGTTGACGATCTCGGGTTGGATGGTGCTGTGGGAGCGAAGGGAAGTCAGCCAAGACGAGGCGAGGAGAGACGAGGCGAGAAAAGACCTACGAGCTGTGGATGCCGAAACGGTGCATCACACGGCGGATCTTGGATGAGACCTCGACAAAGTCACCCTCGTTAGTCATGACGTGCACCGAAGCGACGCTCTTGGACTCGGAGAGGGACCAGACGTGAAGCTCTGCGAGAGGAAGCGAAAGTCAGCGCCGAGTTCGTCAACGCGTCGAGAGGCGAGCTCACCGTGAACGTTGTGAACACCGGGGACAGCAGCAATGGCACTGCGAAGACGGTCGAGAGGGATCGAGGAAGGAACACCCTGAAGAAGGATGAAGGAGGCGGACTTGGCTGCAAGAGGGAAGGCGGGTCAGCGTTTCCGCTCAACGCGCAAGCAGGGCAGGACCAACTCACTGAGGGGAAGAGCAGACGAGAAGATGATGCAGGTGATGACGAGCGAGACGGCGGGGTCGCTGTACATGCGCCACGAGTAGTCGGTGAGCCAGATGAAAAGTCCGGCAGCGATGACTCCAATGTTGCCGAGCTGTCGATGTAAGGGATTAAGCAAGATGTAACAGCACGAGAGCGATAACCAACACTCACAGCATCACCCATAACGTGCAGCCAAACACCGTAATCGTTCATTCCTCCATCCCTGCCCGAAGCAGCAACCTCATGGTCGTCCTCTTCCTCCTCATCTCCATGCGAGTGACCATGTCCAGCCTCTCCATTGCCATGCGAGTGATCTCCGCCCTTCTTGGGCGTGTGCGAGTGAGCACCGTAACCCTGCTCATGCGCATGCTTGACAATGTTCTCGCGCAGAGCTCCGGGGTGAACGTAGAGCTCGTCCTCGGGCTCGTCGTCCTCGTCCTCATCATCGGTCTCGGTGGGAGGGGAGAGAGTGGTCGAAGTCGAAGCGGTGTTGGGAGTGAGCAAGGGGGTGCGGTCGGTAGCGGAAGCAGCGGCGTCGGCGTAAGAGGTGGGAGTCTTCTTGGCCTTCTTGACCTTGGTGCCCGACTCGACATCGCCGTGGCCGTGTCCAGCGTGTCCTCCACCTCCGCCGTGAGAGTGTCCTCCTCCACCATGCGAGTGTCCTCCGTGGTCTGAGAAGCGAGGACGGGCGAGAGCACGAGATTAGCCTTGCCCACCTCGCTGACTCGTCGACCAAAAGACGTACCGTGGAAGAGGAAGAGTCCGACAATGTTGGAGAGTAGTCCAGCAGCACCAACGACGACGATGAGTTGAGGGTTGGTGACCTCTGCGCCGAGTCGAAGGGTAACCCCGCAGGTCAGCTCCACGATCGACTCTGCCCCCCTTCTGCAGACTTTTACGGAAGAGCAAAAGCTGAGGTCATGCTGAAGAAGAGAAGCTCACCGGCGCCAGAGATGAAACGAGCAATGGCTTCAAGTCCGATAGAGAAGCAGAGGGCCAAGAGGAAGACGGCGTTGATGAGGGCTCCCAGGACTTCAGCGCGCTGCCATCCGTAGCTGTACTTGTCCGACGCTGTTCCCTTCTCGGCGAGCTTCATGGCTTGCATGGCTACGAGTAGCGAGCAGACATCGTTGAGCTGTGGGGTAGAGGAGTCAGCAGCCGAAAGGCGGCCGAATGTGCAGCAGCACGCACCCTGTTGGAGACGGAACAGCGAGGGTTAGCAGGGTACAGAGCGCTAGGTAGAGCAGCCTGCTCACATGTGGAAACTGTCGGCCACGAGGGCCAGACTCCCCACCGCCGTACCGACTCCCAGCTCGAGCAAGAGGAAAGCAGTGTCGACTAAACGAGAGGGTGGCGAGTTAGTGGGGGTTTAGAAGAGTAGAACAAGGTGCAAAGCCTTTACGGGCAGACTTACTCGCTAGTAGTAGCTTAAGCTTGAATCCTCGGTTACTCATGATGAAGATTGTGCGAAGGAAAGAAGGGGAAAAGCAAGAGCTAGAGAGCCCGCCCGACCACTCCTCCGATGCTACTCATACGCGATGCGCGGGTTATACGCTGGACTGGCACAATTTTAGCATAGGCTACAGCAAGCATTTCTGCTTTGCTTGCCGAATATTCAGAGTTCAGCGCAGAACCCCTGAACAGTGAAAGCCGACTTCACTGCCGAGCTTCACCGGAAGCAGGATGAAGGTGAGGAACTGCTGCGAGAATGAGAGGGGAGAAGCTTGGAGAAGCATTACCACAAATGCTTCTCCAGTTCGTCAGTCTCCCGAGCACGGTCTCCCGCTATTCGACGAGGGAGAGCCATCTCGGCGCTTCGGTGAAGCTTCTCGCCCCGCTCTTCGACGCTCGGCAGGCTCACTCCACAGCGGCAAGAGCATTCAAGACATGATCATGAGTAGATCACCTTCCAGACAGTCGCCGGGGTCCGTAGCCCCGCCTGCAGCATTCCCGATTGCTCGCCAGCAGTCCTCTCTTCCTTTGTTCTGCTCTGCCCTCCTCGACGGCCGTGTCGAACGAGGCTTTGCGGCGCGTAAAGGCTCGAAGGGTAGCGCCCAGCTCAAGCCCTTCGAAGGATGCGCTGAATTCATTCCACTGAGATTCAGCTTGAAGTCACCGGTGGCAACGGGACTGAGCCTTGCTCAACGCCGAGGGGAGGCGCCGAAGCATTTCCGGTCGGTACTCTCTCGCCCAAACAAGCGTATCACGGACATGGCCGGCGAAAGACCCAAGCGAGTAGTTCCATGGCAAAGATCCAGCCTTCTGTACGTGCGAGAACGAAGCGAAAGCTGCCTCGAAGAGACTGAACCGAGCAGCCTCGGCCGTAGCGCCACCCAGGCACTTCTGCACCAGAGTTGGCAGGTGTGGTGAACCCGGGACTCCCGCTACCTATGGCTGGTTATGATCGTAGGCAACAACGACTCGATCGCGATCCTCGAGGTCGTCGTCGTCGCTACGTTTCGAGCCGAACGTCGAGCGCCGACTCGCCGTCCGCCTCGACTTCTGTCCTCCTCCCACATCTTGCCTCTCATTTTCGCCCGCTGTTCTCGCCAAACGGGCACAGCCAACATGAGCGGTCCTTCCAGGACTATGAAGCAGCCTTCACCTCGTACGTTTGATCTCCCTGCATCTGCCTCCCAGGCGCCTGTCTTAGAGCCTTTCGACCTCCACGCCGGGGAGCTGATGCGGCTATCTTTCTCTCGCAGGCGAGCAGGCAGCACCGTTACCGACAGCAACACCTCAACAGCGAGTTCCTCGTCCTATGAATGCATGGCTGCTCTTTAGGACGGCCAAGGTGCGAGAGCTCAAGAGCGAAGAGCCAGACCAGCGCATGTCCAAGCAGCAGGGCGAGCTCTCCAAGGTCAGCCGCTCGCTTTCGCTCTTCTGTAACGCTCTAGCTGACCTCTATCGTTACAGATTATCGCCGAAATGTGGCGGAATGAGGATCCAGCAGTGAGTTGGAGGGAGAGACGCGACTCCGAGGAGGAGGAGGAGGACGGGGAAAGGAAGCTGACCTGCTCTTCGGGCTCCGCCGACGTCTAGACGAAGCAGATATATGAGCGTCTGGCACTAGATGCCAAACGGGAGCACAAGCAGAAGTATCCTGGTACGTCTTGCTTGCCACTCGCATCTCAGCGACGCTTACACTATCGCCGCAACTGACCGCCGTCGCTCCGCTCGCAGATTACAAGTTCGCGCCGCTGCCCAAGGAGAAGAAGCCGGCCAAATCTCGCTCAGTCACTCCCAGCAGCGCTGGATTGAGTCGTACACCCTCTGGCCGCACCATCTACGACCACCCGCAGTGGCCGCGGAAACGTGCATCGTCCTCGTCCCTCATCGCCGCCGCCGGCGAGCGCATCGAATCCGCTGTCGCAGGACCATCAAGTGGTCCTTCAGTGCTGGCGGGATCAGTACAGCAGCTTGGAAGCTCGACCGAGGGCTACTACCGTGCTCCGACGGCTCAGGAGCAGTACGGCGACGCCTACCCTGCGACTCGCAACGAGTGGACTCCCACGAGCCTTCCGCCACCCCTACTTCCTCCTCCACTCCATCAGAAGTCACATTCCCATCAGATCCCCTACGTGCACTCGCATCAACCCACCGCACCCCATCCTCAGCTCTACGAGCCCGTCGACCAGCACTGGTTCCCCGCCGAAACCTCTCAACGCGACCACCACACCTTCACGCCGCCCATCCCTCTGCTACCGCCTTCCTCCTACGTCCAGCCTTACCCTCTCTCCCGCCGCCACACCGTTTCGGATCGCCACGACCTCTATTCCCATACTCGACCCACGAGCGACGCCCCTCCCTCCTACTTACCCTTCGCTTATCCCTCGTCGACCGCCGTCGCCCCGCCCGAGCACTACGAATACTGGGCTGGAACCGCTAGCAACCCCCTCCCTGTCGATCCGTCGCAGTGGCCCTCTTCAGCACCCATCACCACCTCCGCACCAGCGCCGAGCTACTTCCATCCTCAAGAACATCATCTCGCCAACCCTCATCCGCCGCCGCCGCCAGCACCTCAACAGCCGGCGCCGGTCTATCAGTGGGAGGGAGCGTACATGGTCGGGGGAGGAGAGTACATCTATTCACCTCCGCCGGGCGAGGGCGAATACGACGACCAGGCGACGCTGTTCGATCGGGTAGGGAGGCGGCCGAGTCGAGAGTGCTGAGGATATAGAAGCAGGGGATATTTGTAGATCAAGGTTGTAGGGTGGGTATATGTTGTAAAGAGGTTCTATTATTCGTCTCGCATTTGGTTTGAGCTCTCGCCTCTCGTATTCTCGTCCTTCGCCTTCGGCCGAGTCGAGATCGAGAGAGAAACTCGCGAAGACCAAAAGGTCCTCGCTATGCAATTGCGGGAAAGAAGAGGGAGGACAAGAATGCTACAGAAAGGAAGGCGAGTCGGGTGAGCCCAATGACGGCTCTAAGAGGGTGAGGGAATGAGGGGGATGCGAGGAGAGGGCTAAGACGATGCGGGCGAAGATAAGAAGGGAGGGTCGTAGTAGAGGTCGTAAGGGAAATAAGGCTAAGGGATAAGGTTGGGGGTGGGTGCGAGGGAGCATCACTTCTTGGTGTAAATCAAGAGGTAGGCCTTGGCGTTGAGGACTTCGGCGATGGGGGCGCGCCGGACCTTGTCGTCGTCAAAGACCCAGAACTGTCGAGGAGGAGAGCCGTCAGCGACGTCAAGAGGGGAAAGAGGAGTAGAAAACTCACGTCGTCGGGACCGCGGCAAATCGAGGTGTCTGCGAAGGGGGGAGGTGAATTAGACGGCGTCGCCTCTTTAGACAAGCGAAAGGACTCACAGTGGCCGTTTGTCAAGGTTCCCTCATGCGCTACCAGGCTGCTGAGCTCGTACTCGTAAGCCGAGTCGGGTCTGCAACGCTCGTCGAGTCAGCAATCTTCCTTTCGGAACGACTCGGCGAAACTCACCCAGGGGAAGCGAGCCCAGGGGAAGCGGTAGCGAGCGTGGTCGACATGTACCTGCGCATGTTGAGCTTGAGAGGGTAGCGAATGGGCGTATCGACCTTGTGCGAGCCGCCAACGTGCTCGAAGCGCTGCGCGAAGAAGGGGCGACTCAGCTGGCGAACTCGAGAGCGAGGAAGAGAACCACGTACTTTGAGCTGGATGCACAAGACGGGAGGAAGGTTTTGGATGCTCAGTTGCTTGCTCGCCGTGTGAGCCGTATCGCCGCAAGTGCCGCAAGTGTACTCCTTGGGAGGGAGCTGCTCGGGGCTCGTAAATCTGCGCTCGGACGACCTCGTCAGCGCTGTTCATCCTCCTCCGAGATCCTACAGGTACCACTCACCTAGTCAAGCAGTCCGCCAAGGTATTCGCTCCCGCCGGCAATCCCACTTTGGCTCCTCCTCGCAAATCCAAGCTCAAGTCGAGGAAGGGATCGGTCGAGTTGGTAACGTTGCCACATCGTCCACAGCGCACCTCGGAGCGTAGTTGACCGGCGAATGTAGAGTGAGCGATGCAGGTGCAGTGCAAGTTGGTCGAGCCGGGTGAAGAGGAGTGAAGGAGGTTGAGAGCTGCGAGCGGGCTGAAAGTTAGCGAGAGCGAGACGACGAAGGAGAGATGGACGTACTGGATATCAGGAACTCGTGAGCGTCCTGCTGAGCGTACCCTGAGAGCTCGGTAGACGACTGCCACATCGTATGAAGAAAGTTGGTCGGTCCGAAAGCGCTCGCACTCGACGAGCAACACTGTTGAAGCGTTCAGCGAGGTCAGCGTAGCTCGTTAGTAGTCAAAAGGGAGAGGCTCACCTCGGAAAACAGCAGATCCATCTCGCACAGCAAGCAAGGCTTCTCTCCCAGCTGAGTACGTTCACACAGGGAGCGATTGTGCCGGTCCGAGAGGAAGAAGGATCGGAGGATGGGGTTGGAGAGGAAAGCTTGGAGCACGACCGACATGTAGCACGTTTGACCGAGGTTGCGGAGACCTCGAGCTGTGGAGGAGAGGTCGTAATGTACTGTCAGTGATGGCTCGGCGGAGGTGATCAGGAAGAGAGCTCACGCAGGACGTTCTCGATCGCCGTGGTGCTCAGTGAGGAGGTCTTCCACGCCGAGGGAGTGACACGCTTCCTCTTGACGATGGCTGTAACAGAGAACACTCAGCCTGCGATCACGGCTCAAGAGGGAAAGCACTCACCTCCTGCCTCATTGCCCGCCTTGAGCTCGGCTTGGAACGCCTCCGTCTCCAACGCCACCAGCTTCTCGACCGACGGATGGTAGACGTAATCCGAGCATCCGGCGCACCACACGCTACAAGAATGGAGGTCCCAGACTGTGAAATTCAGCCAAGACGGAGGAGAAAGAGGAGCGACAAGACGCGTTAGCTCGTTCATTGGTTACTCGAGAGCCGAGAAAAGCCTACAGAGCGAGTGACGATGCTTGGTCGAATGAGCGTGAACGTGTCCTGCTCCCTCGGCGGTGGTGCAGAGAGGAGTAGCGCAATCGAGGCAGAGCATGGCTCGACGAAGAGCGAGGTGGCAGGAAGAGCATTTGGGCGCTGGGAGCTGTACCAGAGCAATCGGTTAGCTTTTCCCGAGATTCCTGCAGACTAGTTCTAGCCCTCTCGGCTGCGATAGACGAATAACTCACCTTCCTCCGCTTGCCAGCCTGATGATGCTCGGACGCGAGCTTGAGACTCCACCTCACGGCCAAACTGAACCTCTCCAACTGCTGATCTGTACCCGTTTCGAGTGCTTGAGGTAGATGAGAGCACCTCGAAGTGGAAGGAAATGGCACCGAGCTTTGAGGAGAAGCTATCCCCACCACCCCAGTCGTCGCTGTTGGCGCTGCTGCAGAAGTCGGAGCGGGAGAAGGAGAAGGGGAAGGGAAGGCCGAAGGGGGACGAGGAGGAAGATGCTGAGTTGGTACATGAGGCGGTTGGGCGGCTAACGCGGCGTGAGAGGGAGCCAACGAGCGGGGCTGCAAGGGTCGAGGAGGTTGCGAGCCGCCGCCCAGAGGTTTCGCTGGTAAAGTGTGAGCCAGCGTAGTCGCCATCGTGGGAGGAGATACGCTCAAAGGTCTAATGGGAGGTGTTACTCTGTCGGCCGAGAAGTGATGAGGTGAAGTAGGTGAAGCGGGAGGCAGAAGTCAGCCCGCAAAGCCGTAGAGAGCTCCTCGGCGAGAAGGCCTGGTCCAAGCTTGCATGCATTTCGACTTCGCTGTACTGTAACAGGTCTTTCTTTTTCGGTCAATCATGTACAAATTGTCAAATCTAACTACGAGGGGGTTTAACGACCAGTGATTTTGCGCTGCAGACGACCATGAGGTCCACCTGTGCGAGAGTGAGCGCGAAAGGTCAGCTCGGTCGAGGAGGGGCAAGGAAGAAATGAGTCGACTCACGGTCAGCGACCTCATCATCCTCCTTCTCGGCGACTCCCATAAGCTCAGCAACAAAGCCAGTACCCTGTTTTTGAATGCAAGACCTTCATCAGCACTCGTTCTACCCCCACCTCGGCGCTCGTCGAAAGAAAACTCACCCAGTGCGCCGCCGTGTATTTGCTAACGTATCTGAACAGCTTGTTGTGATTGTCTTCTCGGGTCGCGGGATCCATGGTAAGAGCGCGGTTGAGGGCGTTGGCCGTCTCGGCCGTGTTCCAGGGGTTGGTGATGAGGGAGCCGTTGAGCGAGTGAGCGGCGCCGGCAAACTCGGAGAGGATGAGCACGCCGTGACGCTCTTGTTGGCAGGCGATGTACTCGTAGGCGACCTGTTGAAGGGGGAGAGCGGTCAGCCGGGATCGAAGAGCGAGGGAAAGGGAGAAAGGGAAACGAACCAAGTTCATTCCATCGCGAGTCGAGGTGATGAGGCAGGCATCGCTGACGGCATACAGAGCAGTGAGCTCCTCGAAGGGAATACTCCTATGCATGAAGTGGATGGGCATGAACTCGACGGTGCCGAATCGACCGTTGATCCTTCCGACCAGCTCGTTGACGTCGCTCCTCAAGTTCTGATATTCCTCGACATCCTGACGCGAGGGCACGGCGACTTGAACGAGAACGACCTTGCCAATCCATTCGGGGTGCTCGTCGAGGAAGACTTCCATGGCGTGTAGCTTTTGAGGGACTCCCTTGATGTAATCGAGGCGGTCGACTCCGACGATGATCTTGACGCCGTCGAAACGACGACGGAGAGCGGCGACACGGTTGATGACCGACTCGCGCTCGAGGCACTATAGGAAATGAAGGGAGTGAGTGGTCGTTCTCCAGCAGCGAGGCCATTCAATTCACCTCGAGGAACTGCGAAGGGTCAATGCCGATGGGGAAAGTGCCGACGGTAGCGTGACGGCCGACGAGCTCGACGCCTGTAGTATAGTGAGAAAAGACGGTCAGCGGTGTCCTCGTCTTGAGTGCTAGCAGTAAAGACCCACGGTTGGGAAGACACTTGAGGCCAAGGAGACGGGAAGCGGAAGAGAGGAAGTGACGAGCGTAGTCGTAGGTGTGGAATCCAATCAAGTCGCAGTTGAGCATGCCGAGCAAGATCTCACGACGGACAGGGAGGACACTGGTCGAGTCAAGGCAAGGTCAGCTTCCACTTCGGCGTTGGTCTCCGAATCCAAAAACTCGCCGGAAGACCTCTGAACTAGGGAACGGCGTGTGCAAGAAGAAGCCAATCTGCACCTCGGATACAAACTCCCTTCCATGCGTGCCGTTGACTCCCGTGGGCTTGTGAGTGTTGGGATTTGGACTGGCGGCTTGAGGGCCGAGGGTGAGGCCGTTGAACATGCCAGCGACGGAGCCTTGGGCGTCCTCTCCCATCGAGGCGGGGTCTCGGCCGAGGAGGTCACGGAGGAAGACGGGGACGAGGCAGAGGTGGTAGTCTAGTGATGCGCCGAGGTTAGCGAGGAGTGGAGAGAGCGCGAGGAGGGAGCTCACCTTGAACCCAGACGATGTCGCCCGAGTTGACGACGTCCTTGACAGCCTCGGCGAAGAGAAGGTTGGCTTGACGGTAAGCGAGCCAATCGGTCTCATCGAAGGACATCTCTCCAGGGTGGTCTGAGAGATTATCGGGTCAGGATCAGCTCGTTCTCGTCCTCGGTTTTCTCGCCCTCTGGGACAATAACTCACAGTGGAACAGGGGCCAGAGGATCGAGTTGGAGAAGCCATTGTAGTAGCGCTCGGCCACCTCGGCGGAGAGGTAGACGGGCGAGCACGAGAAGTCGGTTTGGAGCTTCTTGGTGATGAAGTCTCGGTCCACCTCGGGGACGTCAAAGCCTGGGAGGGGGGAGCAGGGTCAGTCTCTGTAGCTCGATAGCTGGTAGTTGTACCTACCAGGCCATCCGATCCACTGCGGAAAGAGGAGAAAGCAGCGTCAGTTCACAGCCCAACAACAACGTTTCGCTCGCTGACGTCCTCTCGCGAGGGGGGGTGGTTGAAACTCGTCATGGTGAAAAGAGGGCGAGGAGGGAGAGCAGAGGGATGTAGGAGAGTAACGTACGAGGAAGTCCATGTGCTTCTTGCATCCCGAGAGAGCGGAAGCGAGACCTCCAGAGGAAGGGACGAAGCGATAGCCTCCCTCTGCAGATGAATCGGCAATGACAGAGACGGGAAGCCTGTTGGGGTGGTATAGAGTGAGATGAGAAGCTTAGTTGCTGTAGTGAAGCCAAGCGAGTCAAACTGACCTGTTTGCTACTACGATGAGTTGACCTTTGGATGAAGAGAGGCGCGGGGTGTCGAAAGAGTGGTCGGAGGAGCAAGAGCGTTGACGTTCGAGTCGTCCAGTACGACCACGGGGTGCTGCCATGGTTGTAGTTGATCAAACACTAGGAGGCGAAAGAGACGAGTGAAGAGCAAGAGAGAGAGAGAGAAAGAGAACGAGCGAATGACGGCCCTTTCGACCAACCCGCAGCGAGCGCTCGAGACTCGAGAGGACTTGGGCGCGCGAGAGTTGTCGTCGAGCATCCTCTCTCCCAGCTACCCCCTCACAGCTCAAATGTAGGTTAACAACTCTTATTAGCTTCAGTAGTCAGAAAGCTAATCTATAATTACTCTACAGGTCTACTCAACTAAACGAACGCGACAATGGTACATCTCTCATTCTCTCTCACTCTCACCTCTCTCACCTCCCTCCAGCTCACCCTCTCGGCTCTCGCTCCTTCTCTACAGGCGTATCCTTCATCCTCCTCATCTCACGTCAAGGCAAAGTAAGATTGGCAAAATGGTACACTACAATGTCCACTCGCAACAAGAGTAACGCTCCCTCTCCTGCTTCAGCTCCTCCCGCTCTCCAGCTAATCCCCCTGCTGCACCACAGACAAGATCATCAAGGACGTAACCCAGCTCGTACTCGCTCGTCGAACACGCATGTGCAACTTCCTAGAGTACAAAGGTGCGCTCTCACTCCTTCCTACGGCTCTCAAGCCCGTGCTCACGCGTGCGTGTTGCAGACTCCAAGGTCGTCTACCGTCGTTACGCCTCCTTGTTCTTCGTCTGCGGAATCGGACAGCAGGATAACGAGCTCATCACCCTCGAGATCATTCACCGGTGCGTCTTCTGCTACAGCTTGGAGCTTGAACGAGCGGGGGCGAGGTATGCGCGTTCGGGCGGCGGAGCAGTCGCTCATCAAGCTCTTGTGGTGCACTATAGATACGTCGAGGTGCTGGATCGGTACTTTGGGAATGTTTGCGAGTTGGATCTGTGAGTCCTTCGTCCTTCCTCTCGCTCCGCTTACGCTTTCGCTGACCCCGAGCGCCCCTTCTCCAGCATCTTCAACTTCCAAAAGGCCTACTCCGTCCGTGTTCACCTCCAGCCCAAGGTTTTTACCCAATCTAACCCTCTCTCCCCCTGCAGATCCTCGACGAACTCATCATCGCAGGCGAGATGCAAGAATCGAGCAAGAAGTCGGTCCTCCGCGCCGTTCGTCGTCCTTATCCCTTTCTCCGCCTCTCCACGCACTAGCTGACGCTTCTCAACGCACAGGTCGGTCAATCAGACTCTATCGAAGAAGCAGAGACGAGCGAGGATTCGCTGGCGAGGTTGGGATCGGGTCACGCGAGGTGATGAGGAGGAGGGGTCGGAGAGAGGGGAAGACCGAGGTTCTCGCTTTCAGTTCGCAGAGGAGAGGAGGAGGCAGTTTTCTCTTACGACGAATGACCATGCTTGTAAAACACGGAGGTTTCAATTTTCAAAGGAAGGGATAATAGCATGGGGTTTAAGCAGCGTGCAAAGCTGCGAGGTGTATGTATAGGCAAAGAACTGCTCCTCGACGGCACGGCGCGGCGAGAAGATGCGAATCTACCTCTTCTTCTTGGACTCGACCGTCTTGGGCTTCTCGTCCTCCTCGTCCTCGCCATCCTCTCCTTCCTCGCGAGTGTCGGCGGCGGGAATTCCTCGGATCATGCGCCAGAGAATCCTGTGAGGGCGAGTCAGTGAGAGGGCGCGAGATGTAGAGTGCTCATATACTCACCTCCAGATGAGGTAGGACCAGAAGGTGTTGACCAACTGAAGCGCGAGGATGGGCGCAAAGATTTGATACCTGCTCGGCGAACGCGAAAGGGGAGTTAGTTCTTTCTTTCCAAGCACCACAGCACGCCGTCGGAAAGAACCCTCAAAACTCACTTCATCCAATGCGGCAGCTCTCCCGTGCCGAACCCATAGAACAACCACCAGCGAGCGGGGTTGGATTCGGGGGCAGACCAAGTGCGGTAGATCTCGGGGATGAGGTCGTATTCGTTCCAAACGGAGAAGAGGATGCGGATGTTGAGGTAGTGACGCATATAGCTGGGAGGTGAGACGTGGGCGAGGGGCGGAGATGGGTCAGCCAGAGCCGAGAGGGGTAGGCAAGGGAGAAGGGCCGAGAGGGATACTCACTGCCAGACGCAGAGGAAGAAGACAAAGCTGACTTCCGAGGTGTGCTGCAGGTCGAGGTAGTTGAGGCACTTGGAGAGCTATTGCGAAGCGCCGAGCGAAAGGAGAGGTCAGCTCGTCCTCCTCGTCCGCCTACGGAGACGTCTCAACGCACAGCGAGGCAGATGTCGGGTAAGTCCATCGACACGAAGATGGCCGTGCCAATCATGGTGAGGTTGATCATGTCTGCGAATGAGAGAGCGCTATTAGCTCTCGCTCAGCGCTGCCAGTGGCGAGAAGCAGGGGACTCACAACTCCATCCGACGAGCCAGAGCGTGACGATGTGGTGAACGACGAGCTCCTTGAAGTCGGAGCGCGGCTTCTCGAGTCTGTTGGAGGTAAAGGAGGTCAGCAGCGTATCGAGAAGGAACATAGCGGAGGCGGCTCTCACCCGAGGATCAAGACGAGCATCTGCTGGCACCAGTACGAGCTGTTCGATAATAGGAAGTCAGCGAGGGGGGTGCTTTACCTCATGCAAAAATTTCGACTTACAACTGAAGCAAGTAGTAGCTCTTGAGGGCTCCCTCCATACGCCTGTCGAAGCTCGGCGGTCAGCTTCCCCTGTCGCTGCGCTGGGTCAGGAGCAACTCACCAGTGCGGGAATTCGAGCCAATAATGCTCAGTCTGGTACCACCAACTCTTCTGACCGCTCATCACGTACTGTAGTCCTCTAGCGTGTCAGCTTCTCCTACCCCTTCGAGCGAACGCGTCGTTCCCCTTTGAGCAGCTCAAACTCACCAATCCATAACCACCCGAGGCGGAAAAGTAGACGATAGCATAAGCCTGTTCCATGAACCTCATCAACTTGCTCTCCGACTTGATGCCCAAGCTCCTCGCAAAGGGGCGGATGAGGAACTCTGTGATGCTCTGGCGGAGGAAGGAGAAGACGACAATGTAGAAGAGGAGGAATGAGAGGTCGTGAGGACCTTTGCCGTAGCGTGGGTGAGGGTTGGTGGATGCTAACTCGGTGGCATTGGGCGTGAGAGGGTACGAAATGAAGAGGAGCGGCGAGAGAGGGTTGGAAGGGCCGCTCAAGGCGGTCGCGTACTCGAGTACAGCCCAGGTTGAAACGGTTACGGCGATGATGGACAATGATTGGAATGGTTTGACGAGCCAGCTGATCAGAGGCGAACGAGGGGCGAGGGGAGCTGTCGAGCTCGCTCCCGGCGCCTTGACGTTGTTGCTGGCGCTCGCGCCCTTTGCCTCGTCGTTGAGGGATGATACAGGCCGCTCTGCCACGACCGTAGGTTCCAGCTGATCCAATGCTTCTTTGACAGAGTTGGACCGCTTGCGAGTCGACATGATGAAGCGAAAAGATGAGGCAGGAAGCGAAAGTCGAAATCGAACGCGCGCGCCGGGCTCGGTGAGCTCGAGACTTGAGCTAAGCCCACCCTTTCCTGCTTGCTCGCTTCTTCCGCTTCGAAGAATTTCACAGCAGACAACAAAGATTGCAGCGCCCTTCCTCGTTCACTACCGATCCGCGCCAGAACTGAAACCCCTCATCGTCGGGGTCTTGGGTCTCGGACTGGCCACCGAGGTAGGGATTGGCGCCTTGCCCGAGCTTCCCAGCACTTGGTCGACCATGAAGTCGAACGTGCGGAAGCCGTAGTCGGAGCATACTGTTCAAAGGTGGGAGAGGAAGGTGAGCAATGGTCGGGCGAACATGAGAGACTGCAGCGAGCGCACCGAGAATGCCGCCGACGATTCCAGCCAACCGTACGAGGAATTGCAGCAGCGTGGTCGTGCGCTCACGAATAGTGAGCGACATGGGCTCGATGTCGTACTTGATGAAGATGCCTGTGGGTTGCGAGGCTGTCAGCTCGGCGCTCCTTCGAAGAGAGAACCGGCGCGCAAACTCACCCGGTACGCCTCGTCCGTGCTCCGTCACTCGGCTCATGTCGGTCACCGAGTATTGACTCGTGTTGAGGATACGACGGCGAGCATCGACGTAAGTTGTCGAGACGACGCTGACGAAGTACTGGAAGATATGGAAGTCTGCGCGAGAGCGAGAGCGTTAGAGCCGAGCCGAGATGTTGAAAGCAAGACAGCAGCTTACGCGCATCGGTGACCTCGCTGTTGAAAGGGGGGAGCAAAGTCACAGTGAGTTTGAGCAACGGCAAGTCTTGAAAGATCCACTCACGCCGAGTTGTCGAGAGGCTGCGAGATTCGAGGGAAGTAGGGGCCGAAAGAGAACTCGTGGATAACGTGACTGAGGTTCATGACTGTGTGACGAGACAGGATGAGCGGGAACGCGAGGCGCGGAAGCGAGGCGAAGACTCACGAGCGTGGTCGGTGTGCTCCCAGCTGAGGTAGCCGTGGCCGAGGGTGGTCTGTAGGGCAAAGGGGTGAGTGAGAGGAGAGAGGAGTAAAAGTGAAAAGCTAGGACGTACAACGTGAAGGTTTCCCGTCACCTTTTTGACGCTCATCGAGCCCCAAATCTGCGAGCGGAACCGAGTCGGAGTCAGCTCAGTGCTCGGTCGAAAGCGTAGGAGGCGGCTTACGCGGCAGGCGGGTCCATCCTCGACAACATGAGCCGTGCGAGGGAATACTGGGGAGCGGGAAAAGCCATCAGCGTGATGTACAGGCGAAGCTACGCCGCGATCGCGAAACTCACCTCGGCGACCCTTGGAATCACTGATCATCTTGGATGCCGAGATCTCCTTCTGGTTGTGCAAGTTCTGCAATCGCTGAGCTTGTCCAATCTCGAACGTGGTCTGCAGCGAAGGAGCACAGGTCAGCCCTCACTCCTGCGAACGACGACACGAAGCCAGCAAGCGCCGAAACTCACGCCATCCTTCTTGAACTCGTCACTGATGTGCAAGCGATCTCCTACAGCATCTCGCACGTCGACGGTGAGGTCTATGATCAGGTGCAGGAATGCAGAAAGTCAGCTCACGAGCTTCAGCTGCCGCGTCTCCAACCCTCAGCGCTTTTACTCACAGTGACAAGGCGTCGCCACGGTCGCGTCAAAGTTGAGCTGCAGGTCGTGCGCTACTCCCCTGTCGACCGAGAACTCGTAGCCTGCTTCACCATAGAGATACTCGCGAGCCTCTGTCCAGACGAGCACGGCGATGATAGCGGCGATGATGAGAGTGAGGAATCCTCCCCTGGCGGTCTTCTCCTTGTAGGTAGCGTTGGTCTGTAATGAAACCGTTCTTTAGCAGGCTGGGGATAGCGAGAGAGCGAGTAGACGGGCTGACCTTCTTGAAGGCGTCGAAGGCGACGAGCGGTGGAGGTTTGGCGAGGACAGAGGTGAAGTAGGACGATTGATCGTTGGAGATGGAAGCCATCACTGCTGCTTTCCCCTTGCTCCGATTGAGCTACAGCGGCTGACGAGCGAGTGGTGGTTTCAATCCAAGAGTCGACAGTCGCGTCTCTCCCGAGTTCGCTTCTTGCCCTCCGCCCACATTTGCACGTTCTCGTTCCTTTCGGAATTTGCTACAGCTTTAACTCGCCTAGACTGGATGCTCTTGCGCTCTGCTCCACTACATCCTGCTCGCTGGCACGTGTTGCTCTTCGCTATCGACGCGCTCCTTCACCTCCCCCTCCCGTCCCCCCTCCCCATCCCCGAGAGCGTCTCCTACAAGCGGGCACTCTGTTCCTCGTCATCCTCGACGCCTTCTAGGGATCAGAGGCCCCGAGGCAGCTCATCGAACATCAAACAGACGCCTTCAATCTGGCCAGCTCTCTCTCCCTCCTTTTCCGTGTCCGTCTCTCGGGGCAGCATGCAGTGAATGTGCAGGGAGATAGGTGAGGGCAGTGTTCGTTCCAAGAGGTGTACATCCATGACTTTTGCCTTGAGCCCTCCTGCTCGCCCGGAGCCCGGTGAGGGAGGGGAAGGAGAATGTAGCCGGAGTTGAAGGAGGGGAGAATGGAGGTTTAGAGAAGGAGCTAATAGGAATGCAGCAGAAGGTGGATGCCTGCAAAACAAAGCAAAGAGGTCAGTGCTGAACCTGATCTCCCTCAGATTCTCGGACCTCAATTGAAAGTTGAAACCCACCTGTTGCCCAAGCAGCAATCTCCTCGGAGTTAAGGCCCTCCAGGCAACGGTCCCACTTTCCAGCATCCCTGAGGCTGTTCTCACGCTTGCAGTAGAGCATGATGAGAAGAGCAATTGCTGCCGCCAGGGTGGTTGCTCCAACATTGAGGGTGTTTCCGGGCACTGTGGAAGGTACTCAGGTCAGAGAGGAGTCACAAAAGGCTACATGTAGTTAACGCACTGTAGCAAGGAGCAAATTTGGGAAGGTAGGCCCACTACACAGGAAAGAGATCAGCAAATTGTTCGCTGAGAGATCCTCAGCATCTCACTCACAGTAGCAATGATGGACCCGCAAGTACCGATGCCAGGTACCAAAGCTGTGGTGATAGCACAACTGGTTGACGGAGAGATGTTGGCCGTTGCCTAAGCTGAGAGCGAGAAGCAAAGGGAGAGGGATCAGCTTTCGGCCGAGGCGGGTGTTACGCTTGGCTTAGAGCTTACCAATGAAGATGGGACCACAAGGGACAGCTCCCATGTATGTAAGGAAGCACATTGCCTAGCTGTAGGAAGGGTTATTAAAGGTTCAGCCTCGGTTCGGACCTTGTTTGTACGGAAAATCTTGTCAGACTGACAGGAATTTGGTGTTGGTTGAAGCCACAAAGCCAATGTAGCCAATGACAAAGAAGCCGAGCAAGAACGCAATCCATACACCATGACAATGAGTCTTGTAGCACCTGGAGTAGATGGTTGGCAATGCTGAAGTTTAAACTGAAGTGCAAGGATCACTCCTTCCTTCTCTCCCTCTCCTTCCACTTGCTTGCCTCAATAACCTTAAGTTGAGTCCCTTTCCTCTCTCTCATCTTGTTTACATTCATTCGCTGACTTGGCCAGTTGCCGTGTGTAAGCGTAGCACGGTGCAGGTGCCGCCAACTTGATGAACGCCTCCTCCCACAGTCCCACCTCAGGCTCTCTCACTCTCAACCCATTGCTCAACTCAATGTTCCCCTACACTCCCATTGCTGTCAACCCCTCTCCCATCAACCCTCCCCCATCTCCTTCGCTGAACCTTCCCCCACCTCGAATCTCACTCAACTTCCCCGTTTGACCTTGACTATCCCATTGGCTCCTCACTTGCCAACTACTCTGGCTCACTCAACATCTTCAACCCTTTGCAGACTCTCGAGCTCACCCTTGGCTTCTGATGGGCTATAGTGCGCTGGAAGAACAGGTGACTTGGATGGTTGCAACCGTTGAACGTAGATCTACTCTCTCTTTCTTTAGTGCTCCTTTGCTCTCCCTTGCACCACACCTTGCTTGCCTACATCCCCCTCCTCCTTGGACTACTTTTGCAACTTAGACTTGATACACTGTTCTCCGACCTGTTGTGGTCGGTCGGCCGACTTCGCCCTCCTTCACCCGTCCTCTCCCACCTTTGCCCACGACCTTCTCATCAACAAAACAACCCAAGGAAAACTACCCAGTCTTCTACCCAACCATGCTCAACGTTACCACTACTACCACCACTACTGCTACCTCCACCACTGTCTCCGACAAAACCGTGACGGATTCCTTCACTGAGACTTCCACCAAGACGATCGACCTAACAACTCACGATGACCTTCCTACGCTTCAAGATGTCACGGAATCTACGGAAGAACAAGATCTACACCCTCCTGAGTCCGTTGCTCCCCTCCAAGTCATGGATCTTTCGTCTCCTTTGCCGTCTCGCTTCCCATGGACAATCACCGAGCTCCAATTGACCCTCAATGCCACCGCTACTCCTCCCAAACGTCTCACAGCAAGCCCCTACCGCTCTTGTACCCCTGACGGCTCTCCCCCTTCCCAACGACCCTTCGCTCCCGACTTTTCCCCTTCCGTCTCGTCGCCGCTCGCCTCCTCCTGCTCGTCAACCCTTGCTACCCCTTGGACCCCAACCTCTCGATCGCTTTGCAAGAGAACTTGTGTGAATTACAGTGACCTATACGGAGAGCCAGAGGATACCGAGGAGCAGGAGTGGGAGCGAGAGCGGTTGCCAACGAGAACGAGGGTTGCCACCCCCATCCCTGAGGGCCTGGGGGCATTGGTACAGGCGGAGCTGAGGAGTAGGAGTGAGAGGGAGTAAGGGGAGCGAGGAACGAGGGTGTAGGAGGTCAAGAAGGGCGTAGGAGATGGGGAGGATTCGAGGAAGGGGGGAGGAGGTCGGAGAGGGTTGCCGAGAAGGGCTAAAGGGAGGAACAAGGGGGGAGGAAGGGAGGAAGAAGGGTGGAAGAAAAGGGGGAGAAGGGCTAGCCGAGGGATGTAGACAAGTAGGGACTTTTGGGGTGGAGATTTGAGGGTTCTCATAGATGCCTCTTGAAGGCCACTTCTCTCTTTCTCTCTTGATCTTCATGCACCTGCAAGCACAAGAATTCACCCATATTCTTAGTGTTCTAATCTTCTTGCGAGCTCTTGGTTGTCAGCTCCTCCCTACACCCTCCTCACCATCTCTTTCCTCCGACTTGCCTGCAGCCTTCCGCTCCCCTTCCCCTCCCCCTTTCTTGCTCCCCCTTTCACCTGTCCCCTCCCTCGTCAAGAAGTCAAAGAGGTTTCTGCTCACCCCCTATGCACCTGCGCCACTCCCAGCCCTCCTTCCCCCTTCCTTTCCCTTGAACCTCTCGTCCGCCTACTCCCCTCCCTCTCTCTCGCTCGCCTTACTCGCCTCTTACTTAGCCTCTCCTCTCATTCTTTAAATTTATTAGAAACTCCTCAATTAGCTCTATCTCCTAGTACTCTCCTTTAGCCTTCTACCTCCCTCCTTCATTGTGCAATGAGCGGCCAAACCATTGCCGAACCCCTCGCTCTCCTTCAATAGCTCTTTCCTGCCTCAGCCAAGGCCGCGCCGGTCTCGTCACTTCACCCAGCGACACCACACCGTCCCTCCCAAGAGCTCTCATTGAGTCCTCATCTCTTTGCCAAATCAGCAGGAAGCCAGCCCTTGTCTCTTCAAGATGACTGCGGGTCCCAGCATGAAGGAACCTCATCCCTTGAGGAGGGAAAGTGTGAGGAAGAAGAAGGCAAAACTGAGGTGCCAGAGTGAACAATTTGCGAGAAGATGCCACATTGGAAGTTGGTCCCGAGGTGTCTGGGGTTTAGCAATTGAGCCAGCCAAATTGCAGAGAGCACGTACTCCCCAAATGGGTGTGGAGTGGAGCAGCACTTTGAGCTCTTGTGCACACTCTCCCCTGG
>JACWFO010000276.1:0-36748 GCA_019775505.1 Leucosporidium yakuticum
TGGGCTTTTTCGGCGGGCGTGAGGAACTTGGCGGTTTCGGGAAAGTCGGGGAGGCAAAAGTAGACTACGATACCGAGGATGAAGGGGAGAGAGCCCTGTGAAACGAACGCCGAAGGTCAGCTTTTCAGCGAGGGAGCGTTTAGGAGAATGAACAGACCTCGATGATGAACAAGTATTGCCAGCCGTGTAGCTTGCCGTTGGTGTAGCTGATCGCCCAAGCAAGGAAACCGGAAACTGGGGGAGATCCGCGCGGCGAGTCAGCTCCGAGTCGATTGAGCTCGAGGTGTCGAAGCTCCGAGTCGATTGAGCTCGAGGTGTCGAAGCTCCCAGCAGTAGCCACCATTGAGCTCACCTCCTCCCGAAGTAGCGTTGGCCATGTAAAGAATGAGAATTCTGTGGCGGAGGAAAAGGTCGGAGATGGGCGGAGAAGACGTCAGCGGAAGGTCGAGAAGGGCTCGCCGAAGGAGCGGGTTCTCTTACCGAGGGACAAGCTCCGCCGGGCTGTACCAGAAGCTCCACATATAAACGAGCGACGTGAAATATCCACCTGCACATACACGAAAAGGAGCAGAGTCAGCTTTTTTCTCGCGCCCGAGACTCGAAAGCGAAGAGCACTGTACCTTCCATCATGCCGAGCAGGATTCGGGTGGTGAGCAGCCCACCGTAGGACGTGACAGCTGCCATGCACATCATCACGATTCCCCACGAGATCACTGGTAGAGGAGTAGAAGGCTCAGCTCAAGGAAAGGGCTGTTCAACGCCGGAGACGAGACTCACTGATGCGCGAGATCCATACAGAGGGTGAGGTGAGCTTGAGGAAGAAGGTGGAGAGGGGCTCTATCGCAGCGTAACCAGGGTAGAACACGATAAGACAATTTGCCCTGTGAATAAGGCCGAGTGAGCTATCGGCCGAAGGGAAAGTCACACTCGGGCTCGCTCACCACTGCTGGGGAGTGAGTCCAAGGGTTTGCTTGAGGGAATCATGAGTTTCCGAGTTCATTGTACCAGCGTTCGAAATGTTGCCCAAGTCCAGGCGAACGACACAGTAGGTCACAGCGATGAGCGGCAGGATCCTCCAATCAATTCTGCGAAGCAATGCCTTGTGTTCTTCCTCGCTGAAGGAGTTAATCTCATTATCGAGAATGTCGCTCTGAGCTGGTGACTTGTCGGACTCGTAGGAGGGAGCAGGCATGGCGGAAACGAGGTGCTGAGCGAGCAGGTGGCTGCCTGAAGGGAAAAAGAGACAGAGCAAGCCGGCGCTTCAACAAGCGAGCCAATCGAAAGCACGATCCTATAATAGCGTCTCGCGAGCGATAGAAACTCGAAGGTGTGCTCCGCGTTCGATCGCAAGTTTCCGCGGAGAGAGAAGCTGAGAGCAGCGGGCGAGGGCGAGAGATCTAGAGATGAACCCGCTCGATTTGGCCGATTATGCGCTTCGTCTCCTACAGCTCGCTTCGCTTCATGGGAGCAGCAGCGCATCAATCACCTACATATCTCTGTACTCGAATCGGCCGCTCGCTTGCTCACTGATTACACGGTTGGGACGATCAAAGTCGAGGGCAACTTAGCTCGCAATCGCACGCCTTCGAGCTTCGCATCACGTCGTCGCTTCACGGAACTCTGATGCCGGCCGAAGCACAAGCGGGGTCAGGTGGATTGAGAGCAACGTTTTTGCACCTTGACCACCAGCATCAACAATGGCTCCCTCAGCGCTCGACGTCCGGACTTGGACCCCCCCTCCCGCCACGCAGGAGAAGCTCGATTACGCCGAGCTCGCGCAGGTGTATCTTTCGAAATGGCCGGCAAAGAAGGATGAACTGCTTCTCGATATGCGACGCGCGGTGAACGAGTGAGTCGACCCTTTGCGTCGGTCGGAGAGCAGCCCGCTGCAGGCTCAAGGAGCTACCGGTGCGCCAGTCTTCAGCTGAGCTGACGTTTATGATCGCTACAGAGTCGGATTCTGGTTCGTCGTCGGCCACGGCATCACCGACGAGGAGATTGGACGCCAAATGTCGCTCGGCAACGCCTTTCTCGACCTTCCGCTCGAGGAGAAGAGACTCTTTCCCTGCGACTTCAAGCAGGGAAACTTCTTCGGATTCAGGGAGGGGGTCAGGCTCATGGGCAAGTCTCAAGTCAAGGACAACGCCGAAGCGCTCAACCTGCCAAAGATTACGCCGAGCCTCGCTCATGAGCTCCCAGGATACGACTTTATCGCCGCGCATCAGGTCGAGATTGAAGCTTTGTATGTGCTCGTCGTCAAGGGGAGGAAGCGAGCCTCAGCTGACCTCCCTTCGACCTTACACAGCCAGCGCAAGATCCACTCCAACGTCCTCGCTCCTCTCCTCTCCCTTTTTGCCCTGCTGCTCGAGCTTCCCGAGTCCTACTTCCTAACGCCTCATGAATGGGACAGAAGAACCGAAGACCATCTCAGGTGAGTAGAAGGGCGAGTTTTCCCCGGTCCCCCTCGCGCCGAGAGCTCGGGCGGGCTAGAAACGTGCAGAGACTCTCTCCCAGCGCACCAGCTGCTTCAAGTTTTTCGCTTATTCGTTCTACATCTCCCTTTCTGTAATTAGGTACATGAAGTACCGCCCGAACAGCCCCGAAGACGACCGCGCTATCGGTAACATTCACCTCAACGGCCATACGTGAGTCGCATCACTACCTTCGACTACTCGCTAGCACACCCGTGACTGACTTGCTTGATCTGTACCAGCGATTTCGGCCTCGTCACCATCCTCTTCCCTCAAATCGTACAAGGGCTCCAAATCTTAACGCCCGAGGGCGAGTGGAAGTACGCGCCTTACCTACCAAACGGCCTCCTCATCAACGTGAGTCTTTTTACTGCTCTCAAACTCGAGTCGCCGATGCTGACCCTTTTCCTCGGCCGCTCGGCGTTCTCCTCGTCTCCCCTCTTTGCAGACCGCCGACGTGCTCAGCGTGTGCTCTGCCGGATATTTCAAGTCGACGATCCACCGAGTCCTGCGACCGCCTGACGACCAGGTCAACTACGAACGGATGGGCGTGTTCTACTTCTCTCGCGCCGCTCACGATCTCGAGCTCAAGGTCGCTCCTTCGCCTTTGCTGAAGCGTTTGGGACTCTACAAGGAAGCAGATCCCAATGCGCCCGTCGTCTCCGGTCTTGGTAAGTCCTCATATCTCTCTGAACTCCCTATCTCTCTCTTCAACCCGTCTTCAACCCGTCTTCAACCCGCCGAGCTAGCGCCGAAGCTGATCTTCGCTCTTCTCTCCCTCGCGTAGAGTTTACTCGCGCGCGCGTCAAGCACAGCTGGGACCGACCAGTTTACGGCGACGACGAGTACAAGAAGGGCTTCAAGGTTGGCGGGCTCGAGGTTCGGACGGACTACGATTTTGATTCGAAAGCCGAGTTGAAGCGTGTGGTCGCGTGAGCTGGCTCGACGGAGCTTGTGGAGCTCTCTGTTAATAGCTAAGACGTTTGGAAGAATCAATTATTCTTTACCGAGGCGGGCGAGCACTCAGACTCTCTCGCGAGCCGCCGAAAGCTGCGAAGCTGTGGCCGAAGCGCCCTGCTTCGCTTTACTCTGCATCCCAGCACTCTTGCGAAGTCTACAGGCTCGGACTAGCACTCTGATCCATTTCGAGAGCTGTCGCCTTTCGGAGAGGCCCCTCTTCGCTCTACTCGCTATTCCTCTGCTCGCTTGCGAAACGCAGCGCCGCTCCTCCTTGCCTCCCGCCTCATCGCTCGCCTCGCCTCTCGCTGTCGCACTTCACCTCAACACGTCGACGAATCCTCAAGGCAGCTCTTCGCCTGCATGGCAGTTGATTCCCGGCCGAGTAGGAGCGATCGAGATTCGCAACAAGGGAGAGAATCGCGCAACAGCAAGGGTTGAACGGCAAGACGACCAACTGGCTTTGCTTCTGCTCTGATTTTTCCGAACACAAGATGGCACCCAACAGGAAGCGTGTGTGCATTGTGGGCGGCGGAATCAGTGAGTGATAGAGCTACAGAGCAGAACGCGTTCTTTCCCCGCTTGAAGCTGACCTCTCCGCCCCCCCGATAGGCGGAATCGCTCAAGCCGTTCGTCTGCAGGAAGCTTTGGGTAACAAGGTCGAGTTTACGGTGCGTGCAGAGACTATCAGGAAGCAGCGGAGGCTTCGCGGCCACCATCTGAGCTGACCCTCGACTCTCCAGATTTACGAGCGCGACGTCGCTGTAGGAGGTGTATGGCGTGACTCTACATGGCCGTTGGCGGGTGTTGATGTGCCTATACATCTCTACTGTGAGTTGGGACGTCTCTTCCTGCGCCGAACGGTCGTCGCTGATTCCTCCAACCTTCGGCAGCCCTCTACTCTCACCTCAACGGCAGCTTCTCCGAGAAGTACGCTCGTAGGGATGAGGTGCTTGCTTGTGAGTGACTATGCCGCCCGTGCCATGTACCGCGAAACAGCGTCGCTGACCGTTCCTTTCCCCTTCGGCGTTCGCGGTCGCTTCCACACCACTTAGACTGGAACTCGATTGTCGACAAGCACGGCTTCAGGGATCGCCTACGCTTCCAGCACGACTTCCAGACGTCCTCTTGGGACGAGATCGAGCAGGTTCACCACGTTACCTTCAGCACTCCCCACGGTCCCGTCGTCATTGACGCCGAGATCCTCATCTCCGCCTCTGGAGCCCTCAACAAGCCCACTACGCCTTCCATCCCTGGTATCGAGACCTTTGGCGGTCAGCAATGGCACTCGTCGAGGTGGCAGAATGATGTCGACTTGCGCAACAAGAAGGTCGCTATTGTCGGTAACGGCTCGTCTGGTATCCAACCTATTCCCTACCTCGCTGGCCTCCAAGGTGTTTCAATTACTCAGTTCATGCGCAGCCCGGGTTACTTCAAGCCCAAGGTGCGCTCGCGCTCGCCGAAGCTCTCGTTGAGCGCCGAGCTGACCTCCTCCTTCCACAGGTCAACTTCCAGTACTCGTGGCTTCAGCGCTTCATCTTCAACTACGTCCCCTTCGCCAACCGTCTCTACCGTTGGAATCTCTTCCACGCTTACGACCACATCGGCGCCTCGCGGGGGACTGGAAGTTGGTCCACGAAGCAGCGCGAGGGCCACACGGCTCGTCTCCTCAGCTACCTCCACAAAACGGCTCCAAAAGAATACCACGGCATTCTCACTCCTAACTATCGTACGTCTCTTAACGCTCGGCGCTGCTCTCATCGCTCGGCGCTACTCTCGCCCTCGGCGCTGACTTGCTTTTTGAAAAAGCCATGCACTGCAAGCGAGTCGCCTACAACGCCGGCTGGCTCGAAGCTCTTCATCGTCCCAACGTCCACCTCACCGCCGACCCCATCACCGCCGTCACTCCCACCGGTCTCGTCACCAAGAGCGGCGCCAGCTTCGACTTCGACGTGATCGTTTGGGCGACAGGCTTCGATGTTTCGGCGACGGGAGTAGGACTCAACCATGGCGTCTTTGGACTGGATGGCAAAGAGTTGAGGGAGCTTTGGGAGGATAACGAGGGAGCTTTCGCTTACCTCGGCGTTGGACACTCGCTCGTACCCAACTACTTCACCGTACTCGGCCCGAACGCCATCTCGATGAGTTGGGGTTACACGCTCGGCAATCAGGTGAGTCCTTTCCTCTGCTCGGCGTCTTCTGGTCTCCTCCTTCGGCGCCGACGAGCCTCCGTCGTCCTCGAAGAGCAGTGCTGACTCGTTTTCCCACTTTCTCCTTCCCTCTTCCCCACTCTTTTTTACTCTAGACCGAGTTCATCGCCCGTCTCGTCAAGGGAATCGTCGACAACGGCCTCACCTCCCTCGTTCCCAAAGCCGCCGCTACCAGCACCTACAACATCAAGCTGCAGGAGAGGCTCGAGAAAACCGTCCTCGTCTCCAAGCTCTGCACGGCATGGTACCGCTACCGAGGTCACGGCAAGGTTATCGCTCCTTCTGGACTCACGGCGAGTGAGTTGCTTTCTCTCCTCGAATGCCGAGCGCCGAACTCTTCGCTGATCAGCCTTCTCTGCAGCTGAGCTTTGGCTTCGTACTCGCAAGATCAAGTGGGAGGACTGGGAGGCTCGCGCTCAGCCGGAAGGAGCGGATAAGGCTGCTGTGGTGGAGGTTCGGTCGCCGGCGAGTTGGAACCCGCTGTCGTGGGTGGCTGACTGGGCGGCCGACAAGCTCGAGAACTACATTTATGTTTTGACTACCAGTCAGTAGAAGGGAATTTGATGATGTACAAAGACGCACGACGGCCGAAGCGAATGCGAGCTGAGGCCGAACCGGAGCTCCCCTGAACGCCGAGGCAGGATGTGTTCTGCTGCAGGCTTTTCGGTAGATAGGGAGAGCTCTCCGGTCTTGAGAAACACTCTCACGAACGAGCCACAGCTCCTGGAGAGACTGGTCGGAATTGTCGACCTTCGCTCGCTTCGACCCCCGCTGCTCTCTCCCTCGTCCTCACATCATGTCTTTCGGTCGACCAGGCAACGCCTCAATAAACTTTGCCGCTACTCCTCCAGGTCAGCCCTGAAGCGTTTTGCTCGCCTCTTAGCCCGCTGCTGCTCCTCTGTACCCCTTCAATCGCCGCTGCTGACGGCTTGTTCGCATCCTCTCAGAACGCGGATCGTTCCCTCTCGACCATGACGGTACGTCAACGCTCGTCGAAACACAGGGATACAGAATTAAAGTTTCGCTACACTACAGGCGAGTGCAAGGAATTCATGGTCAAGTACCTCCAGTGCATGAAGGGCGCCAAGTCGCAATCGACAGATTGCCGACATCTTTCCAAGGAATACCTCAACTGTCGGATGGAGAAGTGAGCTACCCTCTTCTATCTTCTCTTGAACCTCGCTGACCTCTCGCGCGCTGTAGGGGATTAATGGAACGAGCGAATTGGCAGGACTTGGGCTTCCAAGAAGGTGAAGGAGGGGAGGGGAAGAAGCCGACCGCTAAACATACGCAGGGTCCGTCACCAGGGTTGGAGCGGAGCTAATGAACATGCTGCTTTGAGGTTGGTAGGGCTCTTGAGGGAGGGAGAGCAGCGCGAAGGAGAGGAAAGCGAGAGGCCGCTCGTTTCGCCGGGGGGTTGGTACAGCAAAGAGAGGCTGTAGGGTAATGGGGAAGGGTCGTAGAGCTACTGCAGCTGCTCTCACACTTGCTCCCTCGTCGTTTGAGATGCAGCCGGTCTTCGACTTGAGCTCGCTGGCTCGGCTTCGCTCTCTCTTTCTCTCCCACAACTTGCGCTTCTTGTCTCGTTGCTCATGTGAGTCGCTCCTTCGCTGTAGCGGATCAGATTGCTCACCTCTAACTCATAGGATGTCTACCACCGACCAAGCTCCCGCCGAAGACCAAGCCGAGGCACTCGAGCGCTCCCTCGCCGACCTCTCGCTCTCGTCCAACTGTCCTCCGCCCGCCGTCGAAGCTCCCTCCGGCAGTCGCGAGAATCCCGGCACCCCTAGGGCTCGCTCTCCCCTCCCCGATGAGCCCTTCTTCGTCACGTTCCCAGGCGAAGGAGTCGACCCCTCCTCTCTCGTCGGCAAATCCCTCGTCAACGCCTACAGCAGCTGCAATCTCCCTTTCGCCGCACTCTTCTGCTCCGATGGAACTCGCTACCAGATCCACGTCGAGGGATTCCACCGCTACCCCGACGAAGGAGACCTCGCGAGCGACCTCGATGGCAACGAGCACTTTAAGTCGCTCATGGAGCGCTTCAAGCCCCTGAACCAGCGCTACGGAACGTCAGCTGCTGTTCATTCGATCGTAGTTGAAGACGCATCCTTCGCGCTCTGTCGTGGTATGCGCCGAGTCTGGGGAGGGCGCTCAGAGCAGACGAACAAACTCGTGCTCGGCTTGAAGTGGGAAGGAGAGTGGAGCTTCTGTTGGGGACATGGCTACGAAATTGATGAGGATTGGGCAGATGGGGAGTCTGTGTGCCTCTACACCAGCGTGCCGGTCGACCCTCACCTCGTTCAGTTCGGTCTCGGCGAAGGGGAAGGAGGTGCGACGGAGAAGGAGTGGCTTTCTGACTCGTCGGGAGGATACTCAGCAGTAGCGGCGATGATATAAGGCATAATGTTTGCTTGATGACTCCGTAGCGCAGTCCGTCGTCGGACGTGAGCTTGCGAGCGAGCGCGAAGTTCCAGCCGCCAGGCGCCGAGTCTGGCGAACGAGCGAGCGCGGTTCCTTTCTCGCGCAAAGATCTGCACAGAAGCACGACTTCATTTCCATTCTTGTCTAAACTGCTCTTCAAGGGTTCTCGCACTGTGAACGAGGGAGATCAGCTCTTGCTCGGATGGACAGCTCTCAGCGCTCGGCTCGGGAGCGCTCGCTTCAATCTGTCGGCAAAAGAGAAAGGATAGTAGGACGTACGAGGAAGTAGTTGAATCCGACGAGTTCGAGTCCGTTCTGCTTGGCAAACTCGGCGACGGCGAAGTTGCGACGAGCGGGCCTCTCGTTGTCCTTGAGGGTAGGCTGCTGCTCCATGGGAAGGAGGGGCTTCGTCTCCTTGTAGAGGGCGAAGCAGTAGCGGTGAGGTCTGGGGATGAGTAGGGTCAGCCGTTGAGTTCCGCAGCGAAAGAAAGAGGGAAGGAGGGGGCTCGCAGAGAGGGAGGGAGCGAGAGGCAGGGAGGAGCGGGACAGAAGGGAGAGAGAGAAGAGAACAAGAACGAACCCGGTTCCCTGTCCAGGAGAAGGAGCAACCCAGGGCGAGAGCGGCTCCTGAGTCTTCTCAACGAGACCTTGTCCGCCCAGTCCACGCTCGCCCGAAGTCTCCACCGCCGAGCTGATCTCCTCCAGCGACTTGGGCTTAAGCCCACCAAGAACGAAATGCCTCCAAGGACCGAATTTTTGATCCTCGCGCGAAGGGGCGTCGGGGTCGAAGGAGAGGAGAGCGTAGGTCGAGCCCGAGTCGGTGGGGTCCTGCTCGGCGAGGAGAAGTGAGCAAGGTTCTGGGAGGCCGAAATCGAGCGAGAGAGCAGCAGCAGAACCTCCGAGCTACTCACCTCAGCTACGAAAGACACTACAGGTTCATCCTTGCCTTGGCTAGGCTCGAGCTGGTTGCCCAAGCTGACGGTCGAGTCGGAGCTGGGAAAGTCAATCTGTACGAGAACCTTGGGTTGGAAGTCGGCGGGGAGGTAAGGAGTACCAGTGAGGCCAGCCTTGTCGAGTCTGTGCAAGACGGCTGGTTAGTTCTTGAGCTGAGCGCTTTCGAGATCACGACGTGGGGTTGAAACGCACGCCTGCTTGACGATTTGAAGAGGAAGGAGAACCATCTGTAGGAAGGTAGGGTGAGCAGTACGTCTTTATCGAGCTACAGCAATGACCCACGGTTGAGATTCAAGTCGAGCAAAGTTGTGGTCGGTGTTGAAGCTGTTGGAAAGGGCCGGCGAGCCGATGTCATCGGTTTCTGCCTTCGCTCTGCACTTCGTCTAATCGATGTTTCTCGGGGCGGGGCTCGTCGTCTTCTGGCTATTGCTGCACATCTTCTTGAAGCCATCAGAAGATGTAGCCCTCACCCTCTCGCCCGATTCGAGGAGAAGGAGCTCGACGCCGCCTCGCTCAACACACTGGACGTTAAGCCTACTATCGCTTCACATCTCGACTACAGCCTTCAACCACCTCCCACCCGCTTTAATACAGCCATTCCGAAAACGACGGCGGCGAAAATTGAGCTTGGTGGTTAAGGACGACGAACGGCCGCTGAGCTGGTTCTGGGAGATGGGCGCGCTCGCAGGGGTGGTGGGATTGCTGATAGCGCAGGGAGTACTGGCGTGGGCTGCTTTGAAAAGCGTAACGGTGCTGCTCAGACTGCTCAGCGCCGACAAGACGGCAGCTCCGCGCCTTGCAAAGCGGGCAGTTGAGCACGCGACGAAGCGCGCGTCGCCAGCAGCTGAGCTCTTGTTACGTCCTGTAGTGAGCTTCGTCGACTCTAGAGGTGTGGTTCGAGCTAACAATTCCTCTCGTACAGATCCCAGGGCTCACTCAACCGCTATCGGCGTTGCCGCTCCTTCTCGCCGCCCTCCTCTTCGCCCAAATCTTCCATGAACTCGGCCACGCTCTTGCAGCAGCTTCGTAAGGAACGAACTAATCTCTCGAGCCCCCCGAGCTGACCCTTCTCCGCTCACAGCGAGTCGATTCCCGTCCTCTCGGCCGGAGTTCACCTGTGGATCGCGCTTCCCACCTTCTACGTCGCTCTCCCTTCCTCCGCACCGTCGCTCAGGATCAGTGCTGCTGGAGTATGGCACAATATGGTGCTGGTGCTGGTCGTTTGGCTGCTCAGCAGTGAGGGAGGAGGGGTTGGCCGAGTGCTCGCTTCGGGCTTCTTTCGCGGTGTCGACCGAGGCGTAGCGGTGATTGAAGTAGACTCGGTGCGTTGAGTCAGATGATTTCTCGCGTCTCGCTCGCTGACCTCCCGCACTTGCAGTCCTCCCCGCTCCATCCCTACCTACCCGCCTCCTCAGTCATCACCCACCTCGACGACCTCGAACTCGACTCCTCCTCCAAACCCCTCGACCTCTGGGCCACCTACCTCATCACCCTTCCCACCACCTCGAGCACCTCCGATGGCCCCTCCTACTCCTCGCTCGGCTGGTGTCTCCCCGTCGCTGATTTCTCCATCTCGATCCCTCCTCCCTGCTGCACCTCGGCCGCTCCCCTCGCTTCTTCCACCTCACACGACCTCTGTTTCGCCATGGACGATCCACTGGAACGGGATCGGCAGTCGCATGCCTGTCTTGATCCGCTCCCGCTCTTTTACCCCTCGAAGGTCATCCCTCAGCGATGCCTCGATGGCAAGAAGTGCGGCCAAGGGCTCGGTTGCGCGACGCTTGCGAGGAGAGAGATGGTTCTGCGGATTGGAGTGGGTCCGAATGAGAGAGAGAAAGTCGGAAGGACGGTTGTTTGGCAGGGAAGAAGGTCGGCGGTGCTGCATCATGGTGAGCTTCAGCGCTCGCTGCTTTTCTAGAGCTTTCGCTAACCTTTCGTACGTTTGCAGTGAGCGTCTCCGACTCGCTTCCTCGCTTTTGGTGGGTGCCCAAAACTTGGCTCCGAGGGACGGAGCGGTTCTACTCGTGAGCCTCCTCACCCTCCGCCGCCGCCGCTCGAGATCTGACGCCTTCTACCGCTCTCGTAGCCATCTCCTCTCCCTCTCCCTCGCGGTCGCCTTCTTCAACCTCCTCCCCCTCCCCCATCTCGACGGCTCGGAGATCCTCACCTCCTTCCTCACCGCCATCGCCTCGACCTCAGATCGAAACCTCGAAGAAGGACTAGGCATCCTCGTTCCTCCTCCACCAGGCTTACTGGAGAACGTTCTCGAATGGATGCGAGGGTTTAGATGGTTAAGTAGGATGGCGGATGCCGAGGAGCTCATCGGCAGGCGGCTGAGAGTTTGGACATTCGCTGTGGGTGCCGTGCTCGTGACGACGACGGCGGCTGTTGAGATTATTAGTGCGAGTCGGTAGAATAACTGTAGGGTGTAACACTAGTGCATCTGGGCTCCTCGGAGCGCGGCGAACCGCCTGCGAACCCTTCGCGAGCTCTCGTTCGCTCTCCCCTGCTCTGTACACAGTTCGTCCATTTACACATACGGCTACAAGAAGCAAGAGACAGATATATGCATATAAGTGGACAAAAAAAGGCGGTAGTCGAATCGTGATAAAGAGATGAATCGTCCTCGCTCGTTCTCAGTCGGCGGCGTGATCTCGGCGACAGACACTGCGAGCGAAAGCATTAGCTACAGGCTCCGAGGCATACGATGGTAAGAGAGACTCACGGGCAGGTTCCATGCTCCTTGAGCCACGCTGCGAAGCAATCACGATGGAAGCCATGATTGCAGCGACCGAGCATGACGTCCTCATCGTCCTCGTAGTCCTGTGAGATTGGGCAGGAGTCAGGTCAACGGAGCCTCTCCTCGACTACAGTATCTCAACTCACCTGCAAGCAGACGGCGCAGCGTTCCTCCTTCTCAATTCCCTTCCTCGCGAACGGCGGAACATCCTCGTCCATCGTGACGGCGCTGGTGGAGGCGATACCGGTAGGCACGGGTTGAGTCGAGGGAGAGCGTGTAGGCATGGGCCATTCAGCGTATTTGAAGACCGCGAGCGAAGAGACCTTGTCGGCGGGAACGCCCTTAGGCTTGACGTCGCCGAGGCGTTCGGAGAGACGGAGGAGAGCGTCGTAGGAGGAGTCGAACTCGTCGTCGTCCTGCAGTGGGAAACATTCAAGGTCAGCACAGCGCTACCGGGAGACGAGGAGCGACACTCACGACGTAGTTTCGAGCGTCGAGGGCAGCGCTGTCTCGGCGGTAGAATCCAGCGAAATCGTCGTCCCACGCAGCGATGAAGCGGTTGCCTACTCCTCCCATGCGAGTGAAGAACTCGCCCAATCCTACTCGTCTCCTCGTGCCGCCTGGCGACCTCGGTTGCTCCTCGACGGCTTCGGCGGCCGCCTGCTCGCCAGGCGCCCCGCTGAACAATGCCCTCATGACATTCCTCTCGCGACGGATACTAGCGAGCCTTTCCGCTCGAGCAGTATGGCGCTCGGTAGCGCTTGTGCCCGAGGTGGAGGGATCCGCCTCGTTCGAGCCGCCCGAGGGACCCGAGTCTGACATGCCACGACGGCGACGGAGGGTCGAGTCGTCGTTGGGAGGGGGAGAGGATGGTGGGAGGCGAGAGCGTGTGCCGAAATGGGAGAGCGCTTCGGCGATAGTGCTACGTGAGCGAGCGGGAGGGGAGCGTCGGCGAGGAGGTGAAGGGGCGTCCACGGTTGAAGTCGTGTCGCGGATGATGGGCATGCGACGGTGGGTGAAGAGGGTGGAAGGGCTGGAATTATCGGTGGTCTCGGTAGCGCCGGCCGAAGTGGTGGTCGTGGTGGTGGCGGTGGGAGGACGAGGCTCAAAGTTGAAGGAAGGGTGGAAGAGCAGAGGCTCTCGGCGCTGTGGAAGACAAACACGGTCAGCTTCCTTCGCGGCGCCGCTAGCTGATAGAAAGACTCACCTGCCATCCCCACGCGTCCCCTCCAAACGCCAATCTCGTTCTCCCCTCCCTTTCCTCCTGCTCGCCGACAAGCTCCGCTCCCTCGCCCGCTCTCCGACCGACACTCCCACTGGGAAGCATGTACGGCCTCGCCCACGTCCTCCCTCTTCCAACCGCTGCTGCAGCAACCTCATCTGCCTCCTCCTGAGCGAGAAGCTCCTCGTCCTCTTCCTCGAAGTTGAAGGGGTTGCGAGGGTAGGGAGTGTCGGCAGCGCGAGCTCGTTCGCTGAAGGGTCCTTGCGGCCGAGGACGAGGGATGCGAATGGAAGGACGAGGAGAGATGCCTTCCTCGAGGTTGCGGAAGATGTCGTCGGTGTCGTCGCGAGCGAGATTGGGAATGCGGTCGTCGAAATCGGTGGCGGTGAAGATGGAGGAAGGCATGCTCCACCGAGGTGCTCGACGAGGACTAGGACTGTCTGCTCGGGTGAAAGGAGACGTCTCTCCGCGAGCGACGGTCTCTGAACCTTCGGACGTAGGCTCGGTGCGCCTCACCCATCGCGAAGGCCCAGCGGCGGGGGTCTCGGCGGGGGTTGCGAGCGAAGCGGCCGCGGTCGAAGGTGGCGAGCTATCCCTCCAAGGTGGGCGAAGACGAGGAATGTCGATGCTTGAAGAGGCGGAGGTGGTAGCGGTGGTAGAGGAGGCAGTGATGGGTTGCTGACCGAGGCGCCATCGCTCGTTCGCCCGCTCGGTCGGCCCTCGCATGCGACGGGAGGTCGAGTTGAAAGAGGGGGTGGGCGTAGGGTCGACTTGGCGAGATGCGGACGTCGACGTGGAAGATGAAGGAGCGGGGTCGCCGACTGCGCCCCAGAGGGACGAGGAAGAGGAAGAGGACTCGGCGACGGCCTCACGCCTCGCTTCCGCCCAAGGGATCCGACTGCTCCTCGCAGCAGCCAGACCAGCGACCGAGCTGGGCTCCGCCGACTCCGCTGAGCGATTCTGCGACCTCATAGCGGCGAGTCCCTCCCTCCATGCGTCCCTCTCTACCCTCGCCTCGATCCTCCTATCCTCCTCCCTCGCCCTCGCCGTCTCGCCCGAACTCCGTTCCGCTGCAATCCATCCTTCCTCCCTCTCGGTAGCAGCAGCTCCCATGAGGATCTCGGGCGACTCGGGAGGAGGGACTCCCGTCGCGTTTCTCGAGAGTCGAGGACGGCGAGAGCGAAGGCTGGTGAGGAAGTGGAGAGCACGGGAGCCGGAAGTGCCGCTAGTCGAGACGTCGCTGGAGGAAGACGAGGCTGAAGGAGATGTAGGTGAGACGGGAGTGGCTGCTGAATCCGAGGCGCGACGACCGGTACGCGGCGACGAGGTGGAGGTGCTCGGACCCCATCCTTCGCCAACTCGAACGCCGATGATGGGTGGACGAGCGCGAGTGCGGTCGGGAGGAGGTAGATGGTGAGTTGAAGGAAGTTGGAGAGCGGGAAGAGAGTTGTCGACATCGGCCGGAGGCGAAGCGGGAACGGCGGGGAAGTCCTGCAGCATCCTGGTCGCGCGTTCGACCGCCGACTCCGAACCATCCTCCAAGGGCGTAGCTTGACCGCCTTCGTTGGCCCTCTCGACGCCCCTCATGCTCTCCTCGGCTCTCTCCAACCGCTCGCCCGCTTGCTGTAAAACTGCCCTTCCTCGCTCGTCCACCTCGGCGTTAAGCCTCGCCTGCTCGCGCTCCTCCCTCCAAAAGCTGACCATCGGGTCCAGCTGCCGCTCGCGCATGGGATCAGGCCTAGCCCTTGCCGAACGAGGGCGAAGAAGGGTCGAGCCGGAAGGAGGAGAGGCCGAGTAGGAGGAGGTCGACGCTGAAGCGGCAGGGGGAGCGGGGAAAGTGACGGGAGGAGCGAGTTGGTAGGAAGTCGAGGTTGCACGACGGAAGGTCGAGAAGGTAGGGAAGGATGTTCCGCTCCTGCGCGAGTTGGTCGATCCTTCGGCTTGAGTCGTTCGGAGGGAGGACAGCCATCCCTCCTCAGACGTTCTGGGCGATCGAGGTGACGAGGGAGAGGTGGGCGAGGCGAGCTGAGTGCTTTGAGACGAGCTGGGAGGCGTGCGCGAGCCGCCGGGAAGCGAGAGACGTCCTCGGCGAATGGGGACGAGATCGGCCTCGGGCGAGCCGGTGGCGACGGCGTTGCGACCTTGCGAAGTGGAGGTGAGGACGGGGTCGATGGGAAATGGTCGGGAGGGGTAGCGACCGAGAGCGGGAGCGAAGGTCGTAGGCAAGCGACTGCTGCTGGACGAAGCCTCGTGCATGTCGACATCGAGCTCGGGAAAGGACTCGTGGTCGGGAGAGTCGTCCGTCTCAGGAAGGGTGGAAGAGCGTCTCCTTTTGGACCTGTCGACAGTAGCGAGTCGACTCGACGAGCCTGCGACCTCCTCGGCGGGGCCAGCCGAACGCTCCCTCGATGCTGCTCGACTCGACATGGGCGACCTCCTCCTGAGCGTCGAGGTAGCTGCATCATGCTCCCTCAAGTAGCGCATCCTAGAAGTAACGCTTGCCCTCTGCGAATCGAAAGAATGGCGGTAAGGCGTGGGGCGGGGGCTCGTGCTCGTTTCTCGGCCGCGCGGGAAGGGCGAGTAGGTGGCGGAAAGAGCTTCATCCAAAGCGAGATTCGAGACGGCTGGAGGAGTCGTGCCCGAGGAAGGAGTGACTTCGTCGAAGGATCGTTTGACCGAGGACGCAGAGGAGGGGCCGCTTCCGCTCGGCGCTAGTGAACTACTCGGCGCGAGCGAGGTTTCGAGGAGAGGTGCAGGCAGGGGCGTTTCGACGTCATGGTAGCGCGAGCGGAAGGGGCGCTGTACGGTGATGTTGGAGGAGAAGACGGTTGGGGCGGCCTCTCGCGATGCGAGAAGTGGGGGCGCCGGAGCAGTGACGAGTGACCTGCAATGCGAGAAAAGTCAGCTCGGCGCAAGACGGAGAAGGAAGGAGAATCAAACTCACCTGTTGAGGCTGTTGCTGCTTTGTAGCTCTTCAGCAGCTCCTCCAGCTCCCGGCCCCTCCGCCATCTCGACGTCCCCCGCCTCGAACGCAAAGACATCGACTTCTCCTCGAGCGCCCGAGAGTTCCTCCTCGCCCGCGCTTTCGCTGGCACTTCGCTCCATCCTATCGTCGTTCTGGGAGCCCGTTCCAGCTTCCGCCGAGAGCGATTCGAGGGTCGGGTCGTCCTCGAGGCGCGGGACGACATTGCCAGTGGGGAGGCTCGACGGGGTTGGGAGGCCAAAGGCGGTGAGGGGAGCTGGCGGTTCGGCTGGTTTGACCATGGGCATTGCGAGTGCAGAAGCGACTGGTGCGAGGTCAGACGTCGCCGCTGAGGCGGTCTGTATCGACGCCATTTGGAACTTGAAACTTGGCCGAGAGTCACAAGTGGCGGGGCGAAGGGTGAGAGGGAGAGAGCTGGAGAGGGTGAGGAAGCGGGTACTTGGTCGATGAAACGGGAGAGGAGTGACTCGAAGGCGGAGGGACGGGTGAAGAGGGCGAGTGAGAGCCTGGTCAGAGGGGAGAGGGCCGGCGAGGTCAGCTTATCACTTGAGGAGATGACCCTACAGCAGGACTTCAGCAAGGTGTCCTGCTGCCCAACTCACTGGCTGAAGCGAGTTGAAGTTGAGAGCGAGCTGGAGACGATGTGGCAGGAGGGGGAGGGAAAGCGACGGCTGAGTCGCAGCCTCTTGGTCGCTCGCTCCTGAAGCGCGGCATGCAGGGACTCGGAGAATCTAGTCTAGTACAGAGTTTTGGACGTTAGAGGATCAGGACCTCGAGCGGTTTCGTCTCCCCTTCCTCTCTCAAAGGTCCTCTGCACCGCGGCAGGACCCCTCGCCGAGCTCGGCGCTGGCGGGAGCCAGTTGACCTGAGCTTCAAGATGGGTTTGCCACACGACGGGGAGTCAAAATGTGATGTGTTCGACTAATGGTACATTGCCCGAGTGCTAAGACTAAACGCGAGCGAGCTAATGAGGGTGAAAAGGGGAAGGGAGAATAGCGAAGGAGTCGGAGTCGCCGCGCGCCGAGCGACGAACGGGTAGTCGGAGATGGCAATACTGTGGAGCAGCGTAGGACTAGGGCTGAGAGTTGATCTTGAGGTTGGTGAGGCGCACGACGAGTGGGAGAAGCTGAGCATTTTCGCGCGAAGCGTGGTAGGTGAGGCGATCCAGGTTCGTCTTGTTGTGGTGGTTGAAGTTGGCTTCGAATCTGCGCAGGGGGGAGAGGTCAGTGTTGAAATTGACGAGACGAACAGAGAACGACTCACTTGTCGAGGAAGTCCCACTGCTTCGAGAAGGGCACCTTGCTCCAATCGCCGCCGGCCGCTTCGGCTTGAGCTTGAACCGATGCGATAACCCGGGTGAAGTGGGCAGTGTACGAGGAGAAAAGGGTGCAAACTTGAAGGAGCTTGCTGTGCAGCTGTGGAAATGAAGGGGAAAGTCAGTTCTCGATGCCGCGAACGAAAAGGAGAAGCAAAGCCGACTCACCGTAAGCAGCTTCTCGTTCGTCAAGAGACACTCCTTCAAGCACGTATCAAGGAAGTCGACATGATCCCTCAGCAGCTGATCGACCGTCTCGACCTTCTCCAGCTTCTTCTCCAAGGTCGTCCAATTGACCTCGAGCACCCCACTGACAGCAAAGCTGTACATCTGCTGCACAAAGGCGAACATCCTCGCTCGAAGACCGAAAACGCGGAGCTTCCATGACTCGAGCTCGGGGTAGACGGATCGCTTGCGCCAGAGAGGTGATTTGGTGTGCTCGGTCCAAGTTTCGGCGAGGACTCGTTCGGCGTGCTTGAGTTGAAGGAGGTGGCGGAAGAGGAGTTGGTAGCGAAGGATGGTCTTGCGAGAGATTACGAGCGAGAGAGGGAATTTGACGGTGTAGTCGAGGGTGAAGGCCTCCCAGGCTGGGGTGGGAGAAGCGGGTTAGCTTCGTTCGGGCGACGGGACGGCAACAAGCATAACGCACCATGCAGAGTCGTCTTCTCCACTCCCTGCTGCTCTTCCTTCTTGCCCTCCTCCATCATGCCCGTTCCCAGCGCATCAACACCATCCTCGCCGGAGAAGGCGCCGCTGACATTGACGATCTTGACGAGCCATTCGGTGAGGGTAGAGCCGCCGAGTCCGACCTTGAGGTCGTCCTTGAAAGGGTCGCTGGCCGATGCCGACGAGGGATGCCGCAGAGCGAGCTCAAGTAGCGATTGCAGCTTGCTCTCCGAGGCGTGCTTGCGCTTCTTGCTGAGCTCGTGCTTGGCGAGGTCGAGGAAATGGGTGAAGGCGTCGCCGTGGTCGATGAAGAAGTACTGTTTGATCGATCTGTGATAGAACGGGTCAGTGATGAAGCTCAAGCTCAGCGGATCGCGAGCGAGACGAACTTGAGCCGAGAGACGAGGTGCTGCTCCTCGAGCAGGAGGCGCAGAAGCTTCTTGTTGGCGTAGGTGTAGGCCTCATCGATCCGTTTGTAGAAGCTGCAAGGTCGACGAGGGTCAGCAGCGATTCGAGAAAGGCCCGAGAGCAGAACTCACCTCTCCTCGTTCATCGCGACGAGTTCGTCGGCCTTGAAGCTGGCTCCCTCTGGTGGCTCGATCTCGATACCACACTCGCGAATAACGTTGAGGTACTTGCCCGCCAGCAGGATCTTGTTCTTCCACGGCTCAAGGAAGCTCGGAACGATGGCTCCTCCCGCGAGGCCTCGCTCTCGAGGAGGTTCCCTGCCGATTCCTCCTGGTCCCGTCGTCGCCTTCTTGGCGCCCTTGTCGCGCAGGGTATACCGTCGCTCCCAGTACTCGTCGGTGTAGTCCATCTCGAGACTCCCTCGGTTGATCCCCTTGCCCTCCTTGACGATGAACTCGTCCCAGGGATCCGAGAGGTGTCCCGTCGAGATCCAGCCGAGGAGAATGACGACGTAGGGTTGACTTGCGCGAAGTAGCAGAGTGCCGTACAGCTCTCGTGCTGCTGGATCGCCAGACGTTCGTTCGAGCTTGTCGGCGAGGACGTAGAGCACCTCGCCTCCCTTGGCGACGCCGCCTTGCCAGCCTTCGCTCGCCGACTTGATGCCCGCTGCTGCGCCCTTCATCTCGTCGAGGATGCCGCGCATGGCTTCTCCGCCGTAGCCGTCCTCTGTTGAGTCGTCGGAGGAGGCGTCGTCGTCTTCGGAGGGGAGATTGAGGGAGACGAGGTCGGAAGTGAGCGAATGAATGAGGGAGAGGGTGTGGAGGGTTGGATGGAGGTAGAACCAGAAGCGTTGGAGGGTAAAGGTAGGTGAGGTGAGGAACATGTGCTCGAGCTGGGCGATGAGAATGAGGTACTCCTGCGGAAGCGTGGGAGAGGTCAGCGAGCGAACGCCGAAGGTCAAGATAAGCGACCAACGCACCCGAAGCATTTCGCGGATAGCGGCGCAGAGAGCGTGGTTGATAACTCCATGCTCGAGGACTGAGTATTGCTCGACAAAAGCGTGGATGGAGGTGTAGTAAGTCGCGAGGGGAAGGAAGCGAGCGACGACCGAGGCGATCCATGGTTCTGCGGACGTTCGAAAGGTCAGCCAGATTCTCACGACGAGTTTCACAGACATAAGCATACCTAATGCTGGATCGACGACAAACTGAGCGCCTTGTAAGCGGTCGAAATCGTCCTCGGGCGTGTACGAAGGATCGTATTCGATGTACTGGCCCTCGATGCCCTGCTCAGATACAAGCGGGTCAGCAGAGGATCGCATAAGGAGAACTCAACTACTCACCATCAGCACGAAGAGCAGGTCCTCCACGATCAGCGCCTCTTGCAGCTCGGGACTCAAGCCCGCCAGCGACTCCTTGTCCAAGCCTTCCCGTTTCCGCCGTGTCCGCTCGGTAGCCAGCACGTCCTCGTCGTCCTCTTCTTCAAAGCTAGCCTCCTCATCCGAAGCGAGCGGATCATCCTCATCGTACTCGTCGCGCTGCCGTCGCGTCTCTTTCCGTGCGTGAGAGGACGTCGAAGCGATGGCTACACGGTGAGGCGAAATGGGAGGTAGTCGAGAGTTAAGAGGTGCGCGCGAGAAGGACGTTTCTGCTACGAAGGCCCCGGCTGGAGCTGGCTCTAGTGAAGCGGCGGAGGGGGTCAGTTCGTGGCTACAGCGAATCAGGCTGCTACGCACCTCGAACCGACTCGTTGCCGCCAGAGAGCTCGAGATCTTCTGGTTCTGGTGCAGCTCTACTGCGATGGCCCGTCGTCTTGACCGCTGTGCGAATGCTGCTGGTGATCTAGCGACGAGAGCACCCAAACAACGGCGCTCGTCAGCTTGCTGTAGCCTAGCGGAGTACAATCGCGAGCTCACCTTCCGTAGATCCTTCTCAGCAAGCCCACCGAAGCGTGCAGCTGAAGCCTTGGGTGTCTTGGGAGGCAGAGCGCCGCCATACGAGGAGCCAGCGACGGAGCTGGAAGCGGCGAACGAGAGAGCTGAAGGAGGGCGCATGCTGAGTGAGGAAGGCGGCCGAGAGCGCGATTGACGCGATACCGGTCTGCGCGAGTCCATGCTAACAGCGAGAGACGCGTCGAAGGAAGGGCGATTAGGCAGCGAAGCGGGAGGAGCGAGAGCGAGCAGCTTCGCTCGAGGGTCTGCTTTCTACCATCACCTCATCTTGCTGCAGGTCATCAAGAGCCTCGATATTCACCATCAACACTTCTGCGGCTCACCAGGCTGCGTTACTACCGCTCCTCTTCTTAGGTTCGCATTCGGCGCGTTTGCCCAGCTTCTTCGACGTGTTAGCGGCGCAAGGAGGCTCCAAAGCAGCAGTGGCTAGTACTTAGCTGCACAAGGCTGAGTACGTTCACCTTCGCTCGTGCTCTGAGCTCTTGGCAAGGAGTTCGGCCACCTTGTGGGCAGCGCACCTGCTCGCAATCCTCGCAATCCGAAAGAAGCGGAGCGCTGGGATGATTCCAGCACGGCGTAACGGGTCTTACGCAGAGTCACCACGCGCTCTTTGACCAGTCACCTGCTCTCCCAAAACCTTGCCGTCTTTTGAGAACCCCCGGTCGACGGCTCAGCGTTCGAGCCGAGACGCTGCCCCACCTCCCTCTCCCCCTCTCGGCACCTCTCTCTCGCTCTCACTCTCTTTCCTTGCCATTTCACTCGCCTCCGAAACACTACCCGACATGCCACCCTTCCCAGCTCGAACTTTCGCCGAGTGCCATGAGATCATGACTGCTCCTGGCGCTGTCTGGGAGCTCGAGGAGAAGGAGATCCGAGGACTCAAGTTGAAAGTCTACAAGAACGCTCCGCCTTCCATTCGCGCCGTCTGGCTAGCTAGCAAGGTGAGTTATAGAATCCTCCCTCCCTCCCTCCAACACCAGCTGAACTCCTCCCTCTGCAGGAATTCGGCTCGCGCGACTACCTCGTCTACGAAAGTACTTCGCTTCTCCTTTCTCCCTCATCGACACCGTTTGCTGACTCTCCTCACACTTCAAGACGAACGCTACACCTCCTCTCAAGCCCACACCAAGGTCAACGCCCTCGCCTCCCTCTTCTACCACAAATACGGCATTCGACAAGGCGACCGAATCGCCATCTGCGCTCGCAACCTCCCCGAATGGATCTTCTCCTTCTGGGCCACTCAACTACTCGGAGCCGTCTCCGTCGCTGTGAACGCGTGGCTTCCTCCCGCCGCTATGATTCACTGTCTTACGACTACGACGCCTCGGCTCGTCGTACTTGACGCCGAACGGGCGAAGATCCTTGCTGGTGCGGTGGAGGAAATGGATCAGGTCGGGGGAACGAGGAAGGTGCTGGTTATGAGGGCGGGAGGAGAGGTGCCGAAGGGGATGAGCAGCCTTGAGGGGGAGGTGGCGAGTTGGAGCGACGCCGAGTCCAAGCTCCCCGAGGTGGAGATTCACCCCGAGGATGTCGCTACCATCTTCTTTACCTCGGGAACTACTGGATTACCTAAAGGAGTCGTTGGTAGTAACCGTCAGTACACTACCAACCTCATGAACTCGCTCATCAGTAGGTCCTTTCGCTCCCTCGTTCGTTCGTTCGTTCTCGAGTGCTTCGCTGACCTCCCCCTTTCCTCACAGACGCCGGCCGAGCCTACCTCCGTCGAGGCGAGGATATCCCTACTCCCGATGCGACTGCTGAGCAGAAGGCAATGCTACTCTCGACGCCTCTCTTCCACGCCGTCGGGAACCACTCGTCCCTCGGCTTGTGCACTGCTCTCGGCTTTCGCGTGAGTAGCTCTTTTTCGCTCATCTAAAGGAATAGCCGTTGATCTACTCTCGCCACAGATTGTCCTAATCCACCGCTGGGACGTCTCCCGCGTCGCTCAACTAGTCATCGCCGAGCGCATAACCCATGGTGGGGGGATCCCCTTCATGGCGATGGAGCTTCTCGAGGCTGTCAAGCTCGCTTCTGGATCCCAGCACGTGCTCGAGAGCGTGGCGTGGGGAGGAGCTCCTTCGTCGGCGGGATTGCCCCAAGAAGTGCAGGGGAGGTTGGGCAGGGAGGTCATGCCTTCGCAGGGATATGGAGCGACCGAGACGAGTAGTATGGCTACGGGGGTTTGCGGGGAGGATTATTTGCTTCGTGAGTGTTTCTCTTCCTCCTTTCGAGGGATAGTCTCTCCCTCGGGCTCAGACGAGGCGGAAGACCTGATCTCCGAACTTTCCCTCTCGCACACTCGCTCACCTGCTCCCCATCAAACACAGGTCCCACCACCGCCGGTCTTCCCACCTTCGTCACCACCATCAAGATAGTCTCGGAGGACAACATCTCTCTCCCGGCCGGCTCAGTCGGCGAAATCCTAGTGCACGGCGTGAGCCGAACGTACGGCTACTGGAGGAATGAGAAGGCTACGAAAGAGGCTTTCACTGCTGATGGATACTACCGAACGTACGTTTTTTTTCTTTCTCTGCCTGAGATGGAGCGTAAGCTGACCCCCGTGCTGGGCTAAAGTGGCGACCTCGGCTACCTCGACGACGAGGGCTTCCTCTACATCTCGGACCGAGCGAAAGATATCATCATTCGCGGTGGGGAGAACAGTGAGCTTCTTTCCCCTTTCCTTTGTGTATGTCTATCGCTAATCCTTCTCCCCGCTTCACAGTCTCCTCCGTATCAGTCGAGACCGAGATCTACCGCCACCCCGCCGTGCTGGACGCCGCCGTGGTGCCCGTTCCCGACCCCAAACTCGGGGAGCTCGTAGCGTATGTCCAACCATCCTCTCCCCCCTCCCTCCTCGCTGACCCGCTCTCCAACACACATCTACAGCGCCGCCATCGTCCTCCGACCCGAGTTCTCCACCCCCGGCGCCGTGTCTTCGCAAGAGATCATCGAGCTCGTGGCTAGTGCGCTGCCGAAGCATTGTGTGCCCGTGATGGTTTCCTTCCGAGATGCTTTGCCGAGGAATGGAGTCGGTAAGACGGATAAAAGGATCTTGAAGGAGGCGTTGAGCAAGATTTGGCTCGGCCAACAGCAGAAGGAGGACCAGTTGCAGGAGCGGGTGCAGGTTCAGGTGCAGGCGAAGTTGTAGATTAGTGTATTCTTTTGCGAGCGTTTGTTTGTACATGGTTGTAAGGCACTCTTTCGTTCTCAGTTTGCCTCGACCGAGCGGTTCGGCGAAGCTCTCGCTCCAAAGCAAGCTGGAAGCGCCGGGACTGACGGACTAAACTTGACTGCATTGACTTGGGAATATCCTGACTACTCGTGGCGACTTCTGAGCGCTCAATGACCCAGCTCCTTGCCGAGTTGGTTGATGAAGGCCATTCCCTCGGCGCGCCAGTCGTCCTTCTCCACTGCGTGCGAAGGAAAGGGCATCAGCAGCGACCCTCAAAGACGTTGAGGAGGACTCACAGTAGGATGCCTGCCTCTCAAACACCAGGTTCGACGCCGACGAAGCGTAGTCGGGCCAGTTGGGAGCGTCGGGGTCTGCGAGACGAGCGCCGAGAGGATTAGCGAAGTGCAGCAGCTCGAAAGGAAAGGGGAGCGCGAACAACTTACATTCGTTACCATTGGGATCCAAATCATGGATGAAGGAGATCCAGTACGAGGTCATGAGCTTAGCGAGGGAAAGATCGGTGGGGCGGTTGCCGAGAGGATTTTGGGTGGGGAGGGGGTTGGAGAAGACGTAGGCGACTTCCTGCACGGTCAAAGAGCCTGTAAGTAACAGCGTAGCGTCTCGAGAAGAGCTCGAGTTGACTGACTTGGAAGTGAGTGACCTGCGCGCGAGAACCAGCCGAGCGCCGAGTGGGAGGAGAAGCGAAAGAGAAGGGCAGCTGAGTCAGCTCTGATCGCCAGCAGAAACGCCAACAGGATGTAACTCACTCCAGTTTCCATCGACATGTTCTGAGTGACCTGATTGAAGCGGTACGAGAAGACGGGGTTCTGCGAGCTGGCGCGCTCGGCGAGGAGACGACGAGGGGCGACCATGCTGATATCGCCGAAGATGGAGCAGCTCTGCATGTGTGTGAGAACAGGGGTTAATAGCTACTCTCTTGGTCTTGGGATTCGATGCGACCGTGGCATACCCTCTGCGAGCGGGAGAGGACGAAGGTCAGCGCCGAGCTCATCGCCGAGAAGCGGAGGAGACAAGGAGGCCACAGCCAACTCACCTTGTCCTGCAATCCGGTCGAGAGGTAGCCATCACCCGTGTTGTAAGGCGAACCAACGGAGGGGTCATCAGGGTACAACTGGAGGATCTTGTCGATGCTCGAGTTGGAGAGGTTGGGATACCGGCCAGTGAGAGCGCCCTTGAGCTGTTCGGTGGTATTGATACCGCGTGCGCCGAAGGCGGTACCTTCGTCCGAGTTGGCTGTGATGTGTGCGAAGAAGGGAAGAGCGCAAGGTTAGCGAACCATTGTCGAGGGGGAGGCGAAGCTCGGCGAAACTCACCTCCTAGCAGCAGCGGCACCTGTACGAACCTCCCCTCCTCCATCTGAGCCGTCGGCCAATCGGGAACGATCTCCCCATCAATAACAGGCATCCACGAAGTCCCCGTAACACTCGAATTGAACGCCTGCGCCGACAAACCCCTCAAGCAAGCGAGTGCCGATCCATCGGCGGCGGTCGAATTGGAGCAACCAGCAGCCTGGAGGATGGAATCATAGTCGGCTTTCGAGTCTTCCACGCTCAGGTAGTTCTCCGTTGTTGGAGAGCCGGATTGGAGGATCCCGGCGCGGAAGAGGGGGGTGGTGGTGAGGCCGTAGGCTAGGAGATGAGAGGAGACGGACATGGCGCCTGCGCTGTAGATGGTTCGGTTCGGCGGTGAGCGGGGTCGGGTCGGGAAGTGAGAGGTAGCCAACTCACCTCTCCCCCCAAATCGTAACCTTCTCCCTATCCCCCCCAAAAGCCTCAATATTCTCCTGAATAAACTCGAGCGCCAAGCGCTGATCATGTAGTCCATTATTGGTGTTTCCCTCTTTCCTCAATTCCTCAGAATCGAGGAATCCACCAGCGGCGGTACGATAGTTGATGGAGACGAAGATGATGGGTTTGGACATCTCGATGGAGCGCGAGACGATCCAGCTGCCGTTGTAGCGGTGATCGCCTGTTGGAGTGGAGAGGCGAAGTAGGGGGCGGAGGAGGAATATGATAAGGGGGGAAAGGAATGAGCGGAGGAGAAGGAGGGAATCGAGTGAGCGAAGGAAGACGAGCGTCCTGCACCGACCCGGCGCCGAGCCCTCGCCTTTTTCGTTACTCACCTGATCCACCTTCTTGGTATCCGCCTCCGTATATCCAAACTCCAACAGGAAGTTTCGAATCACTACTAGTGCCCTCAGGTCTCACAACGTTGAGATACAGGCAGTCCTGTCGTAGCAATCGGGTCAGCGCCGAACCTTGACCAACGCCGAGACGATGACTAAAGCTCACCTCATCCGCCTCATACGCCCAATTATCGCTCCCGAACCCGGGGCAAAAAGGGCTGTACCCCTTTGCCTCGTACGTCCCTTCATAACTAGTGTTGAGCCTCTGGGGACGGCGAAGACGGAGGTCGCCGACGGGGGGTTGAGCGAAGGGGATGCCGAGGAAAGCTGTTGGTCACCATCCACCTGTCAGCGGGAAGAAGGAGGAGGAAAGGAGGAGTAGATTTACCTTCCTGCCCGAAGGAAGTGAGAGAGAGGCCGGTAAGAGTACCGTTCTTGATTGTCACCTCTGGCGCCGCCGAGCTTCGGGGGAGGATGGCAGCGCCGTGAGCTGTAGAGCAGAGGGCGAGGAGGAGGGAGGTGGCGAAAGGCATGATGAAGTTGTTGAGGACAAAGGAAGAAGGAAAGAAGCTTGAAGTGAAGCTCGAGGTGAGGGTCCACTCGTCCCCGCCCCCGAGCGGGCGAGACAGCGCTAGTGTCGACTCGTCATGTGTAGGATGAATAGTACGCCCGATTCCGAAGGATTTCTCCACCGGTACTCGGCTGTTGCGAGAAGCGAGCGAGCGAGAAGTCGCCGAAGCTCACTCGCCGAAGGAGAGGAGCAGCACCGAGCAGGGAAGAAGCTGCAGTACATAAATCTCACACTCGCGCGAGCCGCACCAGTACTCTTCGAAACGCACATGAATTTCTCATCCAGCCCCCTCCCTCCTTCGTAGCGCCAACTAATCCCACTCGGCATCACTCTCCTCCTCCTCATCCGAATCTCCCATATTGCCCTTCCTCTGACTAAGTGCCGCCGCGAGAGCACTCGCCAAATCCCCACCACCACCACCACCAGAGGAGGGGGCGGGCTCATCATCAGCCATCGCCGAAGAAGCGACTGCTCCTGCGCCAAGACCGAGTGCTGCTCCTCCTGCTCCTGCTGCCAGAGCGGCGCCGGAGGGGGAGGAGGAAGGGTCCGTCTGTGTGTTCGCCGAAGGGAAGGGAGGAAAGGTCAGCGACCGCACGAAGCAGCACGAACGAAAGCCGAGCAGAAGAAAGACTCACCTTGCGTAAATTGCCCACTCCCTTGCCTTGAATCGAAGCCAACAAATTGGCGCGCCCATCCTGTGGCGGGGGCGGGGGAGCTCCTCCTGCTGCTGCTGGAGGGGGAGGAGGAGGAGGGGGTGGTGGTGGACCTCCTGGTGCGCGAGGAGGGGGAGGAGGGGGAGGGGCTGGGGCTGTAACGAGGAGGGGAGGGGGTCAGCTTGGGTAGTTTGGGAGAGAAGAGAGGAAAGGGGGGGAGACTCACGTCCACCGCGAGCTGGAGGGGGAGGAGGAGGGGGCGGCGCGGGGGGTCCTGCGAGGGAGAGGAGAGGAGGGTCAGCGAGCGGCGAGGGAAGCAAGAGGGGAGGGCGCTCACCTCCTCCTCCGCTGCGGGCGGGTGGTGGAGGGGGTGGGGGAGGAGCTGCAGGAGGAGCTATCGAGGAATAAGAAGGAGGAGGAGCGAGTGAGCTCGACGGAACCGGCGAAGAAAGAGAGGGAAAGGAACTCACCACCCCGAACTGGCGGCGGCGGGGGAGGGGGCGGTACGTTTTCCCTCGCTGGAGGCGCAGGAGGGGGAGGAGGGGGAGGAGGGGGTATACTTCCCCTTCCAGGCGGAGGAGGAGGAGGACGGGGCGTAGCGACGGGCGATGGCGCCTGTTCTTGCAGACTGGCCATCCCACCTCCCGCTCGTCTCGGCGCAGGAGGAGCGGGGGGTTTGCGCTTGATGTTGTGTGTACCGGGGGCGCGGGAGGGGGGAGCGGGAGGGGGGACTCGCTTGCCCGTTGCCGTTGGAGCGGGAGGAGGGGTGGCGGGTGGGGGTCCGCCGGAGCCTTCGACAAAGTTGCGGATGAAGGTTTCGTTTTTGAGGATTTGGGTCTGGGGTTGATGAGAGGGGGTCAGTAGTCGAGTAGAAGGGAGGGAGGATGAGAGAACGACGCACCCTACTAATCCCCTGACTCTCGAGCTGACCGAGTAGCCGCTCCCAACTCGGGTCTACATTATTAGAGCTAAATCCCTTCTCACTATCGAATCCCATATGCGCCACATGATTGAAACCCGTAGGAGCGCCAATCATACTCTTATCAATCCCACCCTTCTTCTTCTTGGACGAACCGCCGCCGGAGGACTTCTTGGCCGAAGAGGAGGAAGAACCACTAGCTTTGGCGGCGTACTTGTGGCGCATTGAGATCTTTTTGAAGAGCTCTGCTGCTTCGGATTCGGAGGAAAAGGCGAGACCGATCATGCATTCCTGTTCGTTGTCAAGGGGAGTCGAGTCAGTCGCCGAGCGTGCGAAGCGAAGGCCGGAAAGGGAGAAGCGAAACTCACATCGCCGGGGAAGGTGTGGAAGAAAGTCCTATCCTGATAGTAAGCCGTATCCTCTGTAATCTCATGCGTCCAAATCGCTCCTCTCGTGCCCTGTAACCCAACCTCTATCAGCTCCCCTTCTCCCTCTCTCGTTCGGGACTAAACTCACCGCCAAATCCACGACCTTTAACCACCCACCATTCCCACCCCACCCAAAGACGACAGCACCACTAATCCCACTGTAGCTCCATTTGACGGGATCGGGGAAAGCATAGTAGATTCGACCGATTGCTGCTGTGAGGATCTTGTCGCCTGAGGAGGTTGGGGCGTGCTTCTTGATGAGGGATTTTTCGGAGGAGGTGAGCGTGGAGGTCGAGGGCATGTTGGTGGTTCTGCTGCTGCTGGGGGTTGGAGGGTGGTGGTGAGAGAGGGAGAGAGAGCGAAGGCCGTGGGGCTAGCTGCGAGGGAGACAAAGGGCGAGAGTTAGCTCTGATTTCGTTAAATTGATGGGGTGTGAAGCACTGTAACATCCTCCTTCTCATTGCCCTGCTGCAGCTTCCCACCTACTACAACCACGCAGGCAGACGCCCAGTCGACTCCTCGCGCGCAAGCACCGCCTCGTCGCGTTGATCTATCGCCGAGCTGATGCTTGTGGTGGAAGGGGGAGCAAGAGAGAACTCGAGGACTGACCTAGATGCAACTGATGTACCTCTGTAGAGCGAGAGAGTAGAGGTTTGAAGCGTGACCTGAGGGCTCGGGCTGGGTGACGATGGATTGGGAGAGAGCGGGAAGGTGGGAAGGTGAGGTGGATGGGGTGTAGGAGAGTAGGGGTATGTTCTGTAGTGCTATAGTTGACCCTGTAGGTGAACAGCTAGATTGAAGCGAATAGGGAGGGAGTTGAAGCGAAGGTCCGGGCTGAGTTGGACGAGTTGGACGAGTTGTACGAGTTGGCGAGCTCGCTGGTTTCTGTTTCTTACTCTTCACCTTCAATTTCTCGTAACTCTTCTACTACAACAACAATGGATCAGCTTGTAAGCCCTTCCTACCGTCCTACAGTTCTCCCGTCTCTCCCGGCAGCTCTCCCCTCCCAAGCCGCGCGCGCCCTCTCCCTCCTAGGCGCTCCTCTCCCTCTCCCTCTCCAACGTGTTTCGCCTGGGCAGTCAAGCTGACCTTCTCTTCTGTCTATTCAACTACAGTCTGAGCAGCAAGTTGCCGAGTTCAAGGAGGTACACTTCTCTCTCTCTTCTCTGCTCTACCTCTGACGGGTCACGCTCCCTCAACTGACGCACCGCTTCCCTTGTCCTGTCCTCCAACCCTCGCAGGCCTTCTCCCTCTTCGACAAGGGTCAGTCCATACATAACATACTACTCACCTACATCCCCTCACCCACTAACGCTACACTCTCTCCCTCCCTCCTCCCTCACCAACACCGCCCTCTCCCTCCGCCTCCCGACTCAAATTAGACGGCGATGGAACCATCACCACTCGCGAATTGGGAACCGTCATGCGCTCGTTGGGTCAGAACCCTACAGAGGCAGAATTGCAGGATATGATCAATGAAGTCGATGCTGATGGAAATGGTCAGATTGACTTTCCTGAATTCTTGAGTGAGTTGGCTCGCTTCTCTTGTGCTGAGGTCTGGGGTGGTGGTGGTGATGTTGGGAGGACGTAAGAGTGATTGGGATGCGCTGCACTAGCTGCAGGCGGAGAAGCGGAAGCAGCAAGAACACCGAGCTAAACCCCTTCCCCTTTGCTCGCTCCCACCAGCCATGATGGCCCGCAAGATGAAGGACACCGACAGTGAGGAGGAGATCCGCGAGGCTTTCAAAGTCTTTGACAAGGATGGTAATGGATACATCTCGGCTGCTGAGCTTCGTCATGTTATGACCAACCTTGGTGAGTTCTTTGTCGTTTCGGCTTTCGTTCTCGGCGTTGGCGTTGGAGGAAGCTGACGCAGAGTGGATCCAAATAGGCGAGAAGCTCTCCGAGAACGAGGTGGCAGAGATGATCCGTGAGGCAGATGTTGATGGAGATGGACAGGTGAGGTTTTGGCTCTTCTCGGTCGTCTCGGCTTTGCCTCCCCTCCTCCGACTTGACTCGCTAACCTCGCCCTCCCCTTCAAACTACTACACCAGATCAACTACGAGGAGTTCGTCAAGATGATGATGTCGCATTAAGCGTGTCCCTTCCTCTTCCTTCCTCTCGGATCCCTTCGTAACCCACCCCTCCTCCTTTCGATTCCCACACAACCTCTTCACCTCAATTCGTAGTAATGGCCAGGGCCTCGCGATGGGTTTTTCTCCCCTTCTCCCTTCTTCTCCTTCTTCTCTTCTCTATACTTCAGTTTCCTCCCCAACAGTGCAAAGCACGTCTGATGATCCAAAACGATCTGAGAGAGGACCGGTTTCTGCGAGAGGGTTGCGAACCGGGTCAAGCGAGGTCAAGAGAGCTGCAAAACGAGGACGGGGGGTATAGCGTAGCGTAGCAGTACGGTCTCGAGCTCGAGAGGATTAGAAAGAGGACCACGACCACATCTTGCAAGCGCCGAGACCTACGTTCTTCCGAGCCGAACTTCATCCTCCCAACTGGCCTGGCCCGACTACGCTTCTTCGGCGTCGAACTTGGTCTTCGAGAGGCAGGCATCTTACTGTGAGTCCTCCTCGACGTCTCTGGGGCTCGCTGCTGATGCCCTTTCCTTCGCACGCAGTGGAGGCGGACGACTGGCGCGCCGAGGGCATGGCTTTCATCAACCAGCTCGGGCAGGAGCTGGGCCGTTAGGTTGTCTCTAGTTTCGCAAGAGGTCGTTTGCAGATGGGAAGAAGTCAATGCAGTCAACTCAGTTCAAGCAACGAAGCGTCGGGTCGAGGGAGAAGCAGAGTTCAATATCCAATCTCGGCGTTGGCTTTCCGTCCTTCTTTTGACCCCAACTCAAGCTTTTCCAATACCCTACTCAAAAGCTAATAACCCCCTTCATCATCAACCTCGCACTCCCAATCAACTCGACCCTCCCTTCTTGATACGTAACGTCCATCTCTCCACCCCTCGCGCTGACCTGCGAGCAAACGAGCACCTCCCCCTTCGCAGACTCGGGAGAAGCGAACTTTGAGTTCCTAAGTCGTGTACGTGCGGCCGTGGAGAGCCAGTAGGGCCCAATCATAGTGTGGGCTGCTCCGGTCTGCGAGCGAGGAGGAAGGGAGGGTCGTCAGCGAGCACGCCGAGCGAGAGGAGGATGAGGAGGAGGAGGACGTACCACTGGATCCTCCGAGATGCCGACTTTGGGAGCGAAGACACGGCTGTAGACGTCGAAGGAGGGGGAGGGGGAGGGTTGGGTGATGGCGACGAGGAATTCGGGGATACCGTCGGCCTGCGCGCGAGTTCGGCGAAGGGTCAGCCGCCGAGACCATGACAGCCTTCTTCAGTACACTCGACGGCAAACGGAGAACACTCACAATGAACGTTGTATCGACCTTAATCCCCTCAATGCTCACGGCAGTGCTGATCTCCACGAGAGGACCGAACCCCGTCTTCGTAACAGCGACGACCTGACCCTTCAACGCCGGCGCAGCTTTCTCCAGCGCCATCCTCACAACCTCAAAGTACTCTCCTTTCCTACTCAAATTCTGCTCCTCAAGAACCCCACTAGCAGCCGGGAAATCGAGAACAATCTTCTCCCCTTGTCGTTCGGCGGTGAGGGAGCCGGAGTGGAGCGTTTCGAACCGGATTTGAGAGGCTGAGGGGGAGATGGGGAGCGGTGATGAGGGGGAGAAGAGGACGGAGGCGGAGGCGAGGGTGGCGTGGCCGCACTGTGTGCGCCGAGGGGGTCAGCGAGCGAACGGGCTTGACTCGGCCGCGCGCGCGCGAGTGGTCTGCTGCCGATCCTCCGAGCAGCTCAGTACTCACCAACGGCACTTCAGCAGCAGGCGTAAACCACCTGATCAACAGATGAGGATTCTCCTCCGTGTGGTCCTGGAGGGGAAGCACGAAAGCCGTTTCGGAGAGGTTGAACTCGATGGCGATGTTGAGGAGTATATTGTCCTCTAGGGGTTCGGTGAGGACGATTACAGCGGCTGGGTTGCCGGAGAAGGGCTTGGTGGTGAAGGCGTCGACGGTGTGGAAGGTGAGGGATGGCATGCTGAAGGTTAGGAGAGGGTTGAAGAGCGAGGGTGGGGTTGTGCAGGGGTTGGAAGGCTCCGTTAGCAGTAGATTGAGCTGACGGTGCTGTAGTGAGGTACAGAATGCGAAAGAGCAGTCACAAGCGGGAGAACAAGAGTCGATTCGCGTCCTCTCCTCCGCTTCATCTCCTTCTGCGGTAAGCCGGTTTGACTCGAAGCAGCAGCAGCAGCTTGAGCTTACTTGAGCAATCTACTTGATACAACTAGTACAGAGTCAACGACACTCTCTCCCATCTCGCCGTCGGCTCTTTCTGATGACTCAACCCCCCACCTGAGCCGAGCTGGACCGGATTCGCTCTTCTGCTCCTGCCTCTCGTCCGGCTTTCTGCTTGTTCTCGCTCGCACCTTGTCCACAATGGCGTCCATCGAATGCCACCGCCTCCACGCCTTCACCTCCCCCTCCTTCGGTACAGGTCGATTCGGCAGTGGGAACCCGGCTGCCGTCTTCGTGCTCGATCCTACCGTTCCCTCACCTTCGCTCGAGGTTCTACAACAGCTCGCAACGGAGGCAGACCTACCCAATACCGCCGTGATCGCTCCTCTGCCCTCAACCGACGCCGGTGAGCCTCCCCGCCTCTCGCCCGAGCGCTCCTCGCCGCTGACCTTCCCTCCTCCTCCTTGCAGATGAGGACGTACCGACCTACTCAGCAGACTACTACTCGCGCAAATCCCGTATTCCCCTCTGCGGTCACGCCACTCTCTGCGCCGCTCAAATCATCTTCGAGACCTCCCTCTCGGCTCAGAAAGTCCGATTCGAGACGGCGTTGGCTGGAATCGTTTTCGCTGAGAAGCAGGAAGATGGGAGGATCGCAATTGATTTTCCGGCGAGCCATGATGGGTTCAGGGATGTTGGAAGGGAGGATGAGAGGTGGGAGAAGACGGTTAAGGCGGTACTCAAGGCGGCGCCGAGCTTGACGAGAGAGGATGTTGTCAACGTCGCTTGGGTCCCTCTTGGACCTATTGTTGAGCTCAAGACGGAGGTGGATCTTAAGAAGCTCGAAGTGGATGTTTCAGAGTTTGTGAGTCCTCCCTCCCAGCCGCCATTCGAACGCGCCGAGCTGACTTCTCCCTCGCCTTCGCAGCCCGCCCTTTCGCCGAAGATGGTCATCTTCACTCAAGTAGCCCCCTCATCCGCACCTTCCGACATCCAATCTCGAGTATTCGCACCAGCCATGGGTTCAGCCGAGGATCCCGTCGTACATCCCGTCTTCTTTCCTCCTCTTCTCGGCGATCTCTCCGCTGACCTCCCTCCCTTCCACCTCAGTGCGGCTCCGCCCACTGCTCCGTGACTCCCTACTTCCTCGGCAACCCTACCGCACGCGCTCGACTCTCTGCCCTGCACCCTCGACTCGCAAATGAGGAAGAGACGACGCTTCACATCGTTCACTCAAGCGCGAGGGGAGGAGAGATGGAAGCGACTTGGGATCGGACAGCTGGGCGCATGAGGCTTGTAGGTGGGGTGGTGAAGGTCGTTAGTGGGAGGGTGTTTCTGTAGAGCAGTGTAGAGCCAAAGGTAGAGCAGTAGAAAACGGACGAGGTGGTGCAAAGGATACCCTCGAATGTCCATAACAATCTATCATCAAGAGCGAGATCGCTCAACTACCTCCGACCCTCAATGCTCATGATGCAACTCTCCCTTAGCGTCGGCCTCTGCTACCGCCGCGAGAAGCTTGACCTGCGAGGCGGAGAGAGCGAAAGGGTCAGCGCCGAGCCTTGTTGCTCGCATCAATCGAACTCACCTGATCCGCCACATCCTTCAACACACCCAACACATCCTTATTCCCCTCCACAAACGTCATATGCTTATAAACCAACCCCTCATTCTCCTTCAACTTGACTCCCTTCCACCTCCCATCCTTAACCAACTCCTGCTCCTCCTCCACCCACTTAGCGACCTCCTTCGCCACAGCCCGGAACCTAAACCTCGGAATTCTAGGGAAGAGATGATGGGGCGTTTGGAAGTTGAGTCCACCGTGTAGGAAGTCGAGGTAGGGTGGGCAGGAGACGTCCATGGTTGTTCGGAGCTGGCGGTGAGCGTGCGATTCGAGTAGCTCGGTGTGGGGGATCATGTCGGAGGTGACGGAGACGGGTTGGGAGAAGTGCGAGAGGACGATCTGAGGGTGAAAGGAGGTCAGCGTTGAGTTGAAGAGAGGCGAAGAGCGGTCGAAGCTCACCTGAACGTGAAGAGGGCTCGTGACGGCGAAGCTGACGAGGAGGTAGAGGACCGTGTTCCCCGTGCCATCGATGCCTCGGAGGACAGCGCCGAACCATGTCCAGAAGAAGGCGATACCGACAATCTCCATGAGTCGAAGCTTGAAGAGCTGCGACTCGCGAGCGGGGAAGCTCTTGAGCATGAAGCTGTAGGAGAGGACGAAAAGGTTGGCGCGGGCGAAGCACATTATGAGGTAGTAGAGCTTGTGTCTGTGTGGTTCCACGGGGTCAGTGACGAGACTTGGCGAGCGTGGGAGAGGGAAGCGCACTGGTGAGGAAGGAAGGTGCGCGCGAAGGCATCGAACTCAAGGACCCGCTTGTGGTAAGAGCTTCGCAGCGATTTGAAGAACTTGTTGCTGATGGCGAAGAAGGGAAGATGTTGAATGTCGGGGTCGTGCTCAGGCGAGTTGGTCACCACTGTGGAAGAGCAAGCTCGTCAGCTTCGTGAGCTCGGCGAGGGAGAAGCGAAGACGAGGAACGCACGGTGATGCACGTTATGGTTATCGGCCCACCACCCGATGCTCATTCCTCCCATGAAGTTGGCGATGAGCAATCCTCGAATCCTATCACCGTACCAATCGCCCGTCAAGCCCGTGTGCCCAGCATCGTGCGCGACGAAAGTGACCTGATGCCAGAATCCACCGAGAGCGACGGCGGCGAGGACGTAGTCAAGCGTGGTACGTGCTCGATAGTAGAGGTAGGCGGAGAGGATGGCCAGACTGACGTAGATGACGAGGGAGGGAGCGTAGCCGGCGAGGAAGGGGGGAGGGGTATCGAGGCCGAGGGTTTGGATGCGAGTGTGGAGGCCGCGGAGGGATTGACGCAGATGGTTTTGATACGAGGGAGTGAGAGGGAGGTCCTCGTAGGGCGCGCAGGGCGGATCGACCATCGCCGGGTTGAGAAGCCAGGAGCCCTCGGCGTCGCCCTTCTTCAACAGCTTCTCCTTCTCCTTGACCTCCTCCTCCTCTTTCTCCTTTTCCACCGTACCCTCCTTCTCATCCCCGTGCAGCGTCAAGGTAATCTTGGGCACCGGTATGGGCCACATGCCGAGCTGCACCGGGGGCACCATATCCCTCCATCCATCCTCGCCGACTTCGACCTTTCCAATCACCCAACGCGCCATCCTCTCCGCTACTGTCCGACCCGTATGGTACGCCTCAATCTCGTTGGAAGCATCGCGACCGACGTAATGCAGGATGGCGAGGTCTCCGCCGGGGTGGATATTGAGCCAGGCGGGAGGGATGCGGTAGACTAGAGGCGTGTGAACGACTAGTAGTTGTCCAGCAGCAATCTTGGCGGCGATTTGAGGTCGAGTAAGGACTGGGAGAGAGTCGAACTTGGCCGGCAAAGGGACGCCGGGGCAAGGAAGGAGCGACGAGAAGCGCGAAGAGGGAACGTCGGCGGCGGCGGTGGCCATCTGTGGGAGAAAGGGCGAGGTGTTAGCGCACTCAGATCAATGCTGTAGGACGATAGCTGCTACGCCTCAGCTCCCTGCACCTTCTCACACCGACTCGAACCCGCGCGGAACGTGTGCGGCTCAAGCTCGATGTAGCTCGCTGCAGCTCCAACAACGCTTTGTTGCAGCTATGTACGTCCCAAACGCTCTTCAATCCTGCCTAGCACACCGCCCTGCTCTTTTGCACGCCCTCGAGAAGCCCGAACCCCCGTTTCGAGACGCGCCCAATCCTCGAGCGTCTCAAAGCAAGCCAGAGCGAGTGCTGCTCACAGTGAGTGAAGAGGGCAAGCCCTGGGAATCCAGACAGAAACGAGCCGAGGCGAGGAGCGAGAAACGACGAGACGAGGTAAGGATTGAAGGAAGAGAAGGGCGCGTCGGCTCAAGTCGAGGCTGGGCCCTCGCTGCGAAGGGTCGGTGGCAGCTGTGGCTGTAGGCGAACATTACGGACCTCGGGCCAAATAAGCAGAGGTTGTAAGAGCTTGTGGGAGGCTTGGCAGCTCGCATCACTGCTCTCTGACCTCGCTGCACCCCTTCGCACTCTGCGCCGAGCTGGAGGTTCGCCGTTGGGAGTTGTACACGATTGAAGGAGATTCTCGAGCCGGAAAGCTTTCTCCGACACGGTACACTATGAAACGACTGTTTTTGCAAGGTACTGCTATTCCTATGTACAAGCGCGAACGCTCAAGCTGTCAACCGCGACCGAGCAGGTCGGCGCTGGCTCACTTCTGCTGCTCCTTAAGCTGAGCCTCGAGGGCAAACAGACTCTTGGCCGTATCGACGATCGACTGCTCAAAGGGGATCCA